>OMKX01044178.1:2838-22101 GCA_900302425.1 Brosme brosme
GTGTGTGTGTGTGTGTGTGTGTGTGTGTGTGTGTGTGTGTGTGTGTGTGTGTGTCTTGAGCCACATTCCTAGAGATTAAGAATGAAGTTTAAGGTTAAGGATTACCTTTAACTTGCATAAGGTGCGTCTGCCTGAGCGCTGAAGAAGGCTTATTATCAGAATTAACATCACGAGGAAACCGTTCTTGTGTTGCCTAATCATAATCAAGGCTATTTCGTCAAAATCGTCATGGCATGTCATACGATTGAGACTTATCCTCTATGCCAAATTATTCGACTTTAAATTATACGTTTTGAGGTCTTTTTTAATGTTATGTCCAATGTAAACACTACTTTCTCAAAAATGAACATGCAGTACATACACAGGAATATATATAAAAGCATTGGCACATGGGTTATTAACTATGCCTGTACATCAACTATTATATCTTTATCTGCAGTTTGTGTTTCTGCCATGTACATCCTGTACATGGCAGAAACACAAACTGCAGATAAAGATATCTAACGCGTAGCTACCTTTTTTCCCCCCCAAACACTACCATAGCTCACCAAATTCATAAAGCACCTTAATGGATAGTTTTGGTAAAACCACGTTATATGTCCGAATACATTAGTTACTAGCCGGTAATAGAGTGTTAAACTTGATTGTGCAAGCTGTCAAAGTTGGACATGTCGTGTTAGCTACCCTAGCCTTGTTGCCATAACACTGGGGTCGGCAGCTGTCTGTCTGGACGGAATACGTGTATGTTTGTGGAAAATCCTTGCTGATTGTAGTCTGCTATATCTATGTAGTCAAACATGCGTAGAGTTAAACATAACTTACAGTAACATCCTCTAGATACTGAGCTAGCCTAGCTAGCCGAGTGAGTTCCCGAGGCCCACCCCAGCTTCTCACCTGCGCTCCTCGTACTCTCGCTCCGCCGTCCCCTCCATGTCCTCTCGGGGAACCCTAATACCGTAGCACGACGCCAGGTTGACTCCACTTTCCCCTGATCTAGCCCGAAATAAATTCGGGTTGTGATCATTCGCTCGGCTCACTACGTTGATTCGCGGAAGTCAGACATTGATACTCTGCGTAGGAGAATCACAACAGAGAAGGCCGAAGCCGCATGACTCCGGTGGCTGTCATTCGCAAGTGGGCAGGGCTGATTTGGTCGCACTATTTATTATATTTTATTATATGTATTTACTTTTTTGTTGGGTAATAAAGTTATATTTAATTAATTTTATTGTACTCGCCCACGTGAATCATTTATTGGGGTGATATTTTTTGCGGGATATCTAATTGTGTTTTCCAGAAAGCTCTTAGCTGAGTGACCTGGTCGATACTGTCACCTGCCGTTCAGAATTGGTACTGCAATGAAAACACAATCCTTGTGACAGCAACACGGTAGGCCTACATGATGGCTTTCAATTTTATGAAAAATCTTTAATTTGAGACAACAGAATAAAAAAATACATACCACCGTGTTAACCACCCATTACTGTATTGATATAAAAAATAGATAAGCTTATATTTAATTCAGTTGTGTTATGTATTTTTGTATATGCTACATACCACCAACATACCACAACAAATTCCTTGTATGTGAAAGCTGACCCGCCAATTAAAAGATTCGGATTTTTATATTTGAATGAGGACATTTTCGATTTCTTTCTGAAAATAACAAATACCCACACGATGGCGCAACAACCTCGGTCACTCAACTCCATGGAGACGATACAAATGAACGGTACGTCAATGAATCTACCCAGAAACCTTACACTCATCACGGACATTTCTAGGCGTGGTTGTGTGAATGAAATGTGAATAATCGTCATTACACAATCGCGGAGGAAGTCGACACAGTGCTTGAATCTGTGTGTGGGTGCGTAAGAGGGCGGGGAGGGGGGGCTGGAGGAGTACATGTGTGTTTGTGTGTGTCCGTGTGTGTGTACACGTACGCACACACAACAAACAATTATCAAATCAATCAGCCAATACATTTCTGTGATAACATCAAGCTCCCTGGTGGATGACCGTTTGTTGGTTTATACTTTGAAATTGTGTGCTTTACACCCAAAAAAAGTCGTGGTCAGGAAAAACAGCAGGGCCTTTTTCCTAAAGTAACTCCAGCAACTCTGTGTTGCAAAACATCTCGCTTCTGCACACATCAAGTATTCTGAACATATTAAGATACACTGTTTACAATTAGTCACGCCAAAGGTCATCATCCTTTGGATGATGAGGGTCGCCTTAGCTCAGGAGGTAGAGCGGGTTGCCTCGTAACCGGGAGGTTGCTAGTTCGAAGCCCGGCTCCTCCTAGCTGAGTGTCGAGGTGTCCCTGAGCAAGACACCTAACCATAACTGCTCCCGACGAGCTGGCTGTCGCCTTGCATGGTTGACTCAACAAATCGGTGTGTGAATGTGCATATGAACTGTTGTAAGTCGCTTTGGATAAAAGCGTCTGCTAAATGCCCTAAATGTAAATGTAATCATCCAGTGGCCGAGAAGGTGAGCACCATGCATAGAACACAGAAGGTGGTCCCCTACCTCAATCTACATCAGAGTGGAAGACTTACAAGACAATACTGATGAAGATTGAAGTCATTAGGCTGGCATAAGGCATTGATATGTGAAATGTATGGATCGACCGTTAATCCACAGGCCTACATACATCTCCTATCTCAATGCATTCCTATCCGTTTAGTCGTCTGGCCTAGTTTGTACTGGCATGTAGGCTGACGTGCTGAAGACGAGTGCCGAGCGGTTGTGGGAAGGAAGACAGTTGAAGAAAAATTCCGGCGAAGGTTTACATTCGAAGTCAATGTCTGCCGTTTCACAACTGCGGTGTGTTGTTGTAGTGATGTCTGAAACATGCACGGACGCACGCACGCACACACACCCTCCGTACCGTGGTGAGTCACCCTGGACCTGCCGCGACATGTACTCTGATAATGGAAAGAAAGTAGGTTGGTTGTTGGCCAGTTGGACATGTTTGGGGAAATTGTTCATGGGAGGAAATAAGTAATATATGTGTTGATTTAAAGAGGCATGTTGTTGTATTGTGTTGATTACACAAGGCCCCAGGGAAAGAAAAATCAGTGTTTTCTTATTTGTCTTTGTCCGTGAGGCCAATACAGGAGTTCAAAAAGTATTAATCTACCGCCACGACTTCAGACCTACTCAAAAGATAAGCTATAAATCCATGCCCATAGTTATTTCTCTTGATAGGTGCAATTGGGGATCGGCCCTATTCTCCATAATGTGTGACCATGCTCAATGAAAGTTGTATCAGGCCAAAACCATGATATGTTCTCTTGGACATAAGAATTCGGGGAAACATGGGAGGGGTCTGGCTCTGACGCAAGCCAGTGAAGCAATTCCAGGTGGTGAACATCAGTATGGCAGCAATTAGATTGTAACTGATTGAGATCAAGCCACGGCTGAAAGGCATATTCTTCCATTCCTCTGAGGAATTGACTGTGAGGGAAAAAGGTCATAGAGCAAGACATTTAACCCAAATACGATCATATTTATAAGTCTACATTTCACTTCTGCAGATCCCTTAAGGTGAATCAGATTTACATGGTGGCAGAAGGTATTTTGAACGTTCCCCCACACATCAACCATCATGCTGTTATTAAGTCAAAGTGCATCATATGCACATTTTTCTTGGCTAATGATCTATCTCACTACTTTTAAATGTACTAAACTTAAAAGTTAGTTAGTCAAGTAAGTATTTAGGTCAGTGTAAAGACAAATTCCCTGAGGCATTATTGGAACAGGTTAAGTGTAACCGTCCTTGATTGACAGAATGGGATTGTAAGTGCCATTATTCAAATTATGTATTCTAGTGTTAATTATAAAATAATATTAATTCAAATGTTTTAATCATTTCAGACCTCCTGACTTGGGACCTAGATGCAAATAATTGTATTGTTGAACACAAATGGAAAATATGCAAGTTGTGACAGAGGAATGACATCTGCAGTTATTTGAATCGTGTCAAACGTCTTTCTCGACTGGCTAAAAGCAATATTGCCGACAGGGAACAATGGCATAACAAGTCTTAGCAGATCTCTTTAACATTATCTTGCATTGATCAAACTGCTGTCATAGTGAACAAGTGACATCTACAAGGAGATGTGGAAATAAGGCTTTGGAAATAGAGGCAGAGCTTTCTTCAGTATTTGTTCATGACAAGATTAGATTAAATATTACCTATGCTCTTCTTTCAACTGTGGTAACTTTTCAAAGGAGAAAAACCACATGAATGATTCAAGAGAGAGATGGAATCTTTTAGTGACAAGATTCTGTTGACTAAGAATGACATGATCACAGATACCACAGAAACCAATGGTGCATGCTTCATCACTGTCCCGCTAGTCAGAACGAGTCGGGCCTGTGCTTGTGCTTGTTTTACACAAGCATGATATTGGTAGTGTAATAGCACATTCTTACTCAAATATGTCAAAACATGTATTATTTTGGAACACTTTGGAAAATGTACTAAAATCGAAATATTTAATATTAATGCCTTTACTTGTTTTAAAAAAGAAAAATGGTTAAGCGGTGCTCAATAATAGGTGATTGAAATATACATTATTAAAAATGATAAATTATAAGCTTGTAAAAATAAACGATAAAACCACACACACATGGGATTCTTAATAAAACAGTTATTTATTTGACTTTAAACTAAAATTGTCCGACAAGCACATTACAAGGGCATCATATAACTTTCCCCAAGGCTCAGTGATCACTTTCACACAATACACTTGGCATGTCAACCTCCGCTTCTCTCCCCCCCTTGAAAAAGGAAAAATACCAAACCGAATATCCCACACAAAAAAAGGGAGATCATTTAAGTGTGTCCGGCGGAAAGATGGTCTGATTGTACAAATCACCGGCCTATTTGGTTTGGTTCAAAGCCACAAATGAGAGAAGAAACCAGCTCGCCTGCTAGAAGCAGGCGGTACACCAGGAGGCACAAGAAAACATGAAGCGCAAACTTGACATCCCATCACCAGCTCACTCAGACTCGGCCCAGATTCACGCTGCACGGGTGATGAGACCAACAGCAGTTAACGGCTTTCCTTTCAGAAAATTACAACGTTGAATTTGTTTGTTGTGTGTTGTTTTTTAAAGGGAGGGGTATTTTTTGTAAGCAATGTGTTGGTTGACTACAATCAGAATCTAAACGTTGGTTACATACGATAACGCCTGTTGACAAAACCCTTTACTCTCCATATGAGAGTCAAAACAGCTTTTACATCAACAGGTGAGACAAAGTTTTGTTCTGACTTTTCTTTCAGCTGTCACCTTTTCACCAGCCCTTTTCCTCTCTTTTCCCCTCCCATCTACTTCCTCCATTCCATTTTCCATCCATGTAATCTTTCTCCACTGTTCACAGACTGACATCATGAGAGAAAACTAAAGGGTGCTGGATAGAAACATGAGGTAAGAAAGTGGTCAGATCCATGATGTAGTCAAGCTAGTGATAGGGCAACGTGCTAAACAGCCACAGAATCAAGTGAAAGGGGAAAAGAGGAGTAGAAAAGGAACATAAAGTGTGCATTGAAAAAAGAAAAGAGGGAGGGGGCATAAAAGGACTTGCACAGCTTTGCATCTTTGGTTATAAAGTAGGTCAATACATTTTCACAGCTTGTCAGCTCCACCTCCCACTTCCAGCCCAACAGAACATGCACGAGTAGAATCATAAAAAGTCGGGAGAAATATATGGCATGTCATTTCAACGTTTCTAGTTTTTATTCTGTCTTCAAACAAAGAAAATATCATAAAAGTAAGCTTTCTTTGCGGATACATCCCATCACAGATTTCATATCTCAAGAACAGGCATTCCCCTGTACAAGCCTTTTTAATACTTTACACTTTACAAAATGTACATTCAACCTGGAATTAATATCATTTAATATTGGTATTTAGTGTTAGCACTATTTCGCAAGGAAAATGTCTTCAATACAGAACTTATTGCCTACTTGGGGTCTACTTGTTTCAATGGACTACCAATTGAAAGTCTGCCATACCAAAAGGATCACATTTTTTGTCATTTGTGTCTACCAAAAGAAGTGTTTCTGTGACATTGTTCGTTTACATTATGGAAATAGCAGCCCTGAAATAAATAAATGCAAATAGTAAAACTGAACTAATGAACATATAGTAACTCATATTAAAGAGTGTGGTGCTTCTTGGCAAAAAAAAATTCCTTGCCGCCTTGAAACAAGCTCAACGCCCACTAGCTCCTCCTCCTTCCGGGCAAGCCTGCCTGCTTCGACCTCCTGGCCTCTGTGAAGACCCTGCTGGGCGGAGGAGCAGAGAGAGAGGTGTGGTGGACAGTCTGTGGCTCCCCTTGACATGTTTTGATGAGACGAGGAGTTCTGTCTCTCACCGCGTCAAGCGACTGCTGGCAGCGGCTCGCGCCCTCCGGCGTGAAAATACCAAGCTACCCCACAACCCCTCCATCAGCCCAGCTCCTGCTACAACAGGCTAAACCTCACTGCTGCTGCTAACGTTGTTGTCGTTGTTGCTCCTTTCTCTGCTGCACTGGCAGCGCTCTGTGGCAGGGAGGTGACGGGCTCAACAATACTTGGGGGAGGGGCCATGCTGGACTCTGTGCATTTGCGGCTGCGGACGTGGGGCGAGGCCCGGAAACAGAACCTCTCAGTCGCAGGGAGGAGCCACCTCCTTCAGGGAGCAAAGAGGATGGTGGTTGATGGTTTTTCTTTTTTTTCTTTCCAAACAACGTCCTCCGCCTCCACTCCTGCCTGAGAGGGGCGTGGGTGGGTGGGGTGCGTCTTGTTTGCGTAAGGCGGGAATTGCAGGGGTGCAAGGGAATGGGGGTGCGGGTAGCGGGATCACGCTGAGGTGACGTTGGGTTGATGGGGGTTATTTGGACCTCCTTCGTGCTGAATGGCGTTTGTGTTGTTGTTGTTGTTGTTGAGGGTGGTGGCGTCGCTGAGGTGCTGCAGCTGTGGGGGAGAGGTGGTCCCCCCGGGGCTCTGCTGGCTCGAAAGCTGGCCCAGCTGCTCCGTGTTGGCCAGGGACTTGAGCACGGCGTTCTCCCGCTCCAGCATCGAGTTCCTCTCGTACAGTTCCTTGATCTGCTCCTTCAGCACCTCCACCTCCTCGCGGACAGCGTACATCAGGTGGCTCTTGACCAGGTCCTGGGCGAGAGAGAGAGATGGGTGGAGATGGGGATATAGTTAGAGTTGAAATGGCCCCCCCGGACAAAATAAAACTATTTGACTCAATATAAACCGATGACTGTGCATGTCATTAGAATAAATTTGCCTTGAAGGACTTACCATTGCCTGTTCGATCTTGTTGTCTATGGCAACTAAACTGGCACCAGACGCACTGTGGACAGAAAGACAAGAGAGAGTTATGACAGTGTAACACTTAACCAATTCATCACATGTATCTAGTAATCAAATAACAGTTCATCTGCCGCCAAGGGCCCTTGGGGGTTTGGATGAACTCCTAGTACTTCACAGGGAAAGATATTTATGAGCAGGAAAAAAATCAAAAAAACTGCAGTGTGTTTCTTGATACAATGTTGGTAATTTAAAACCCATCCCCACACACAACTGGCCAGAAAACATCAAGCCCTATTGTAAAATATAAGGCCAAATAATTAGCCATTGTTAAATCTGTGTTTCTCTGGTAGATAGGCAGAGGAAAGATAAAAACACCACCCCCCCTCTGTGGCAGTCATTATCGATAAGCTCTGTGTTTATTTATTTGAAGAGAAAAATCGAGAAAGTGGAGAGTTCTTAAAAATGCTGCCAAGCCTCCTACCCATTTCACTGATTATCGCAATAAGATGATGGAAATAGGCACGTGATACATGCCGCATGTCAGCATTGCAACAAAGAGTGCAAATCTTTTTGATACTACCAAATCAAATACACTCGATTTGACTCGATAAAACCTAATAACAATGTAATGAACCCGATATAAATATGGCACGTGAAAACTCATTTCCATCTCTGGCTGCTAACCGCGCCCACCGTCCTGAAGCAGGACTCCTCAAAGAAAGCACAATGGGCAGATGTTTAGGTTCCCCTTTTCCGGTTCATATTTTGATATAAACACAATTGCGTACAATGGCAAAACGAAAACCAACGGCATAAATACATTTCATCAGCGGTCCTTTAAATGGGAGATTTAAACTCTCACATATTGTTCAAGCGTTATAATCAAGTCCCCTTTTTTAACGCAGCATTGCAACCACGTTGTAACACAAACCAAATACACCCCGTGTGACGCATACTCGACACTTACTTCACTCGTCGAACGATCGCTGTATAGCACAAAACTGTTTGCGCGATTGCATAAAGTCTCCAATCACGTCAAACAAAGGAAGGTATTGTGAGTGCACACAAAAAAATCGCAGCACACGACGACGCCCAGCCTGAACGTGGATGCTCAGTGACATGGCGGGCATGTGTCCACTAGAGGGCGCTGCAGGTCGCTTTGATCTAGGACGATGGAGACCGTGGATACTCCATGGTAGCCCGTCATAGGATACGGGGAGTGCGGGACACTTCGCGACTTGTTCAAACTCCCTGCAAGGGCGCTAACATGAGTAATTACGTGCGGCATCGAGACAACAAGTGACTGCGTTTAGAACGTGCAGAGTGTACAGATCACACTTCTAAACAAGAAGAGTATTAACTAAACAACCCAAAACAGTTCCTGTCAGAATATGAGGTACCGTAGCCTACCTGAGGCATCTCGTTCTGTACGCAACCAGACGGCCAGAATATGGAGGTGAAGATATTGGCGAACAAGTGAGGCTGTAGCTCATTTTGCAACGCATGGTGTCCAGAGGATTAATTCAAACAAGCCCAGAAAAATAAACAGTAGCGAAGTTTCCCCGTGGAGACTGTCGACTCAATGTTTGGCGGAGAGTGAGTGAGTTGAGGCTTTTAAAACCTTCACGACATGCATACTCATCAACACAGGGGGAGGAGTTATGTCCTTTCTCCAACCCCAAATTCACCTAAGAGCCGGTTGCACAAGTTTAAGCACTATACAAGTCCGCAACACGTATCCAAGAAAGAGGCTTCATGAAGTCAAATATGATTTATAGAGATAAAAGAAACATCTCTTCAGCCTACCCGGGGTACGCCCCCTTCACCATGTGCATTTATTTATTCAGTATACAAGAACGTGCAAATATGCCTACAAACTAAATGTGAATTTATTGTGACTATTATGCTCCAATTCTATATTTGTCCTTTTTGCTGAAGTTGTCATTAAGGTTACATGACGAATTCCATGTATTGAATGGTGTATTAGGCGTAACCGACTTTGAATCACTTTGTTGAAGAAATAGGTAGTTAGTGTGTGTACTTTAAGTTGCTTCAATTTTTGCCTTTCCTTACCCACTAGCTTTAAGGCTGTAGGGCAAAAGCCGAGTAGAAAACGATGATTTATCTTTATTTATTTGTTACTACAACCAATGTGTGTTTGACTATTTAAACGTTTGCCTCTCCACAGCGTGACTAAACAAGTAACCCATAATATCCACAGTGTCAGGGCTGACCTATACCATGGATAGATGTGAAAGGGTTAGTTGAGAATATTCAAATCCACATACCACAACAGATAACTTGGCTACTTTGTGCTGATTAGGAAGAGACTGGTGAGAAACAGATACTCTGCAGCTTATCTTTGAACTAGTCGTTTACACGTGTGGGCCAACAGAAATACAAGAATGCCCATCAACTGGGAGAGACATGTGGTTTTATCAGCAACAAAAACAGACAGGCAGGCTGGGCAGTTGAATTTGCTTGTCAGGCAAATGAGAGATTTGGCGTAGAGGGGTAAAATGAAGTGTGCAGCAGACAACACAGCCTCGTCTGGCTTGTTGGTATTTTGCATCCAAGGAAAACAACACACGCTGCACGTTTGTGTTCTGCTGGGGAATATGTTGCCCTTTATGCAAGGGACCTCTGGCTGGGTGTCCACTACCACAAAATGTACTCCCCCATCCCGTGATGGGGGATATGATGAACAAGGCACTAAACTGCCACTCTGACAAAATGGGGCAAATCTGGAGTGATGAATGTCGCAAATGTGAATATGAAACCGAATCAACCCCGCAGTGGGGGCATGCATACAAACACACTGCAGGAGGACACCCAGCTGAATAAGGTAGACCCTAGCCGTAGACCCTAGCAAACAGAGGTGGGGGTGAGTTGGGTTGAAAGGCGAAAAGGAAAACAAGATAAGCAATCGCAAATCACTGCTAACACGCTGTTATCTGACTTTCAAATGCACTACTAAGCAATACTGCAGGTCTTCCTTTCATCTCCCTAGCTGCAGTGACGTTCTAATGCCAGCAGAGGCCAGCAGAGAGTCATCTTTTGGAATGCTGAAAATCCATCAGGACTGGAATTAGGGTCACTTACTTGATAACAACAGGGCCAGATCTATGGTTATAATTATATTAGTTGATATTTATTTTTATATGCTGTATCATGTTAGTTAAATCTTCTTGAATTGGTTGTTCTTGTCGTTCAGCCCGTCTCGTTTGGATCGCTCACAAATCGTTGTTGTTAAAAGGACACTTTTCTCTTGGCTGAGTAAAATGTGCAAACATTTGAATAGCCATGGGAGTAACCTAATAGACGTAAGAACATCAGATTATTTTGATGTTTGTCTTTGTGAAAAAGATATATCTGGGTTCCCATCGAGGTCACAGGTTACTTACTGGAAAAGTATTCCATCATGGTCAAACAACATCTCAACTGGGTGAAAAGTCCACCTTACTGCTTAAACCCTCTCTTAACGACAATCATGAGATTGGCCCACTGAACATCATGTAGCACCATGACAACCAATGACAAGCAGTGTCATAAAAAAATGTGTGGCGTGATGGTGATATCCATATATAGCTACAGGCGTTCACATGGGCCGATACGAAATAATAAAAAATGACTAATCATTATAGGCTTATAATAAAACAATATGCATTAACCTGGTACAATACACTCTAGGAACATTTTCCAGAATACAGTATAGAGTACAATTGCAGGGTACAGTATCCCTGCAGTGTGACAGTCATAATTAGTTGCTGCCAGCCAGCAGGGTGGATGAGGACTCACGGTGATAAGACCTGATGTAACAAAGTGGCTGGTGTGGACATCTTGGACAAGTAGTTGTGACTATTCTGATCCTCTTGGTTGCAACACGCCTGGGTAATCAACAGCTTCTAGTAATGAAGTTCTGCGAAATCATTAGGCATCCAAGTAACTTAAACTGTATAGAAGAAAAACAGGACACACAACACAAGGTGTATCTTTAACCCTGATGCACGCTCAAGGAACTGTGCCAGAATTTTTACATGTAACACAAGGTGTTTATGAACAAACCCCCACAGGAAAAGTCAGACAAATCTGGATTCTGAACAGCGATTGTCAGATGTGGCCATCTCAGGATGCTCAAACGTTTGAATGTGCCTTCTCAAACTATTAAGTTTACAAACCTATCCCAACTTCTACATTTTTTTTTAATGACAGTGTTGTTGTGGATCACATTATGGTATTTCATCTGCACCACTATACCACTAGTACCACCACTAGTGGCTTTACATGGTAAAAGAGGACAATTTTTGAGCATGGAAGCAGGGAGAAGTGTATCCACCTCTGCGGCACTAAATCCGTTTAAACGAGCAGGGTGCCTACGCTTCCCTGTAAACACACCGAAGGAACTGGAGCGCTTATGTTCTCTGCCATTGCATAACAACTTGGCCTCACAGTGCCTCCAGATGTCCCCCCCCCGCCAGCCAACATCACAACCAACATGAGGCCCCAGGAGTCTGCCTGGCTGACCTCCCCAGACACGCGACCACCACCGCTGGCACCGCGGGGGGTGTGGGGGCGGACGACCGTCCGACCGTGGCGGCCGAGAGCGAATCCTGGGGTGTCACAAGGGCAGCAGAGGGATCAGCAGAGAGGGATCAGAGCCCCCTCTCCGGGTTCTCAGTTAATTCAAGCGGGGTTATGAAAGTTCTTGTTATTCTAACCCTTGTTGGGGTTCTTTTTTCCTCAGAGAAAACAAGCAGCTGTGTGGTTTTGTTAATAGTCGACAAGCACACGTCAGGTAGAGAGAAAGCGGGACCCACCGCCGCCCCTCTGACCGCTGTCCAGCTCCATTGGCAAACAGTTGGGGAGGCACTAATGACTGCCTGAATTGGTATAGGACTAGAAAAATACAAGATCAAGGAACCCACACAACACTTTCCTCACCTACCCTTCTTTGTAAGCAATGATGAAGTCTTGTGACACTCGTTTGGTCTGAGGATTAGGAGCCCTTGTGTTGCCCAACGGTAATGGGGTTACCTCTGAAGCATTAATGGCGCCTTGCCATTAACCTGTATTCAGAAACAACGGGGCGTTTACCTTAGAAACAAAACGCCCATTGCGTTTGATGTACAATGCCTTTTCTGAAGAGATTGGTTCACCTTAGGTTACTCAAATGTAGGGAGGTGCCTGATTTGCAGTCAACTGGAGTAAAGTCACATCACATTGGGCTGCCTTGGATTCAAACAGGATTTCACCTTTACACCAGCAAAATATGCAGCGTTGAAGAAATTGAGACTTGCAGACTTGTGACATCACACACCTAGTTGCGTTTCCACGAATAGACAAATTGTCTTGTTCATCTGTTCCACAGTGCTTAACCATGAAGTTACATTGAGTAAACAATCGGAGATGGGCTTCGTAAAGTCATATCAGATAAACCAAAAGGCACTTCACATAGTAATGTATCTGCAGGGTGTTGCCTCCATTCAAGCCATTTCAAATTGAGCACTTAGTATGGGATATGCTAACCCTGAAATTAAATTGGGTTGTGTACTTGTAGGTATGCTTAGTTCACAGATCTTGATAATAAATCAAGAGCCTCCAAGATGACATCGGCATTTGTCCAGGATCTATTATTATTATTATTATCCAGGAGTATTCCAACAACAGAATCATAACCTTTGCTTTTTCCTGTGAAAAAAGTTACACACATCTACTTAGTTTGTTTGCCCTTATTTTAAGGCTGCATACCTAGTCTGAGTCTAATCACCTGTCTGCTATATTCACTGTATAAATAAATCAGCATGTTATTGCCCATAATCACAAAGCTGTTCTTTATGACTTATTGGGGTTGAGGGTTGCAAAATGATTGCTGCTGTTGCTGCTTTAGTGGACACCGAACACAAACTCACAATGATTTAATTCAGAGGGCTACCAGGTAGCTTTCCAAGGATGTTTATAAATGCTGGGAGTGGAACTTCCAATTTAGGTCTTTGGAAAAAAAAAATGAACTAGCCCTCTTGTTCCATGATAAAATTAAACCAGAAAGCAGTTTCTAGGAAGACTTAGCAGAAATTTAGCTGAATACAGCATGCGTGCACACACACGGCCATGCAAACAAGCACACTGACCACCAGGATATTTCATGGAACAACACCAATCATTTCTTTTTTTTTTACGATTTCCACAAAACCATCACTTTCTGGAATGCTCCATTATGCCCTCCAACTGTTTACGAGTTTGTACCCCCACTTGAACATGCCCCACCATGCAGGCAAGCGGGCCCGAAACAAAAGAAGGTGGATTGTGGTGGCTTCCATCAGGGTTTACTAGCGGTTAGTTTAAACAGTTGTGAATAAAGCCTGTACTGTTAGTCACCCAGAGCCTAAAGGCACTCCTGTTGGAACGGGAACAAACAGAAGCCCTATCCTTGGAGTCAAACACACACAAACCACACCGTTTAGCAGTTGGATGCAAATGTAACATAACATATCGACAACACGAGCAAAGGCTGATTTAAAGCGGACAGGGCAGGTACGGTCGGGCGTGCTTGTTGATTTGACAGTGTTCGTTGCTACGGATCTCACACGCCGAAAGCTGCATCTGTGTTTTGAAAATGAACACGGAGGCGTACATACCACAATATAAACATACACACGTGTAAGGTATGCTCTCTCAAGTGAAGTTATTTTCAACTTGTTTGTATCTTACAAGTAAATGACTCTATATAACTGATCTGTTAATTAATAATTAATAATTAAACAAGGGAGCCTTCATTTTCATAATCAACCATCTTATGCAATGCTTTTTTGTATGTAAATTGTTGATATAAGCCTCTGTGTTAATGCCCAAACTGAGTACTCATTCAGATGATTCACGTGCAAATGCAGGTTTCAATGCGAAGATGTATTAAATGGATGGGTGTGTCAATCTCCAACTGTACAGCCTAGTTAAAGGAAAACTTCTGGAATTTGTCAACCTGTACCCTACATTCCTATCATTCTTGGTGAAAGGGACTAATGCGGACGACAATTTATGAAGTTGGTCCAGTATTGAGCGAGAACGCTGTAGCCGTAATGCGCGAAAACAGACTGCAATGTAATCCTTTTGGGCAATAACGCCTTTTCAATGTACGTCCTCCAAATGTTTATTTTTTGCCACTGACTGGCTCAGTTTATATTGTAACATTATGGAAAGGATGATGGCGGTTTGTCGTTTGTCGTGTCAAACCAAGTCCCGCTCAAGGAAAAGTCTCGCTCTGATATCTTGATGTTGCAGGAACATTTCCTTTTGTCTTTACACTCAACTGTCCTTCACCCAAATCTTTCAGATAACAATAAGCTATGCCTTCTGAAGTCCAACACAACAAACTCTGTCTCCAGCTCTCACTCACATTTCCAATATTCTCTTCCTGCAACAACTCAAATCTCAAGATACTTCTCCTTGAGAGAGACTTGGTTGGACGCAATAATAAACAGACCGGATCAAAAAAAGTTGTGTTTCTCTGTAGGGATCCTTTCCATAACGTACGAATATAATCTGAGCCTGTCAGTGGCCAAAACAAGCACTGCTAGAGGATGTACATTGACAACGCGCAATTGTCTCAAAGGATTACATTGCAGCCCATTTTCACGGACTACGGCTGCAGCATTCTCGCTCAATACTGGACCAATTTCAAAAATTGTTGTCCGCATTAGTCCCTTACACCCAAACTGATTGGAAAATAGGGTCCAGGTTGTAAAAACCCGAAGTTTTCGTCTAGTGAGTACCTGTTAACTGACCTAGCAGACCTATTAAGGTGCAAAGCATGTCGATTGTCATTTCTGCTCATGTACATTGAAAGAATGTTAACAAAAGGTGAGGACTTGAGTGGTGGATTTCTAATTTCAAAAGGAAGTGGAGGAAAAAATGAAATTTTCCTCCTCCTTAAAACTTCATTCATATGGTAATGAGTTTTGAAAACACACACGCAAGTCCAAGATCCAAGAAGGATCGACCAGAAAGATGATCTTCCGTACCCACAATGCCATGCATTCTTCATGCAAGAAAACTCAAGAACGAGGTCAGGCTTAGTTGTTCAGTACAGGCTGACTCATGTGTGAACACACATACACACACCAAGGCAACCCAAGCTCATACCTATTGCCGAGGGGTTTTGACCCCAGTAACCTGCTACAGGGGAACGCTTGGTAGAAAGCTGTAGATGGGTTCCTGCATTTTAACATGTTGGGGTGAGAGAAAGAGAAAGAGAAAGAGAGACAGAACAAACAAACATGAGCAAAGCGAAGAAATAACTAGAAAACAGAGAGATCAGATACAAAAACAAAGAAAGGAAGTGAGAGATAGAGTCGCATTTGTGCTATATAATGCATGATGTAAATGATCAAATCAGAAAAAAAAATGTTTTTCCTATAATATCCTACCCTACAAGTTGTCAAACTTAGTAGAAAGTGAAGAAACCACTGAGGAGTCAAAGCTAACCTTGCAATTTACCATGCAAAAAAGCACAGAAAGCGAATGCTCATCGACTTTGAAATTGAAAAACCAGTGGCAGTTGGCTTTTGTTTATTGGACATGGTGACACAAATAAAGGGCATCATCGTTGCTGAGGCATACCCTGTTTCTCTTTCTCTAGTAAAGGCAGTCATTGAGCTCACTGGCAGCAGACCGTGCGGCCCCTCTGGGCTGCCTAACAGAAACGTTGCATGTGAAAGCTAGTTTACCCACCGGTTACCTTTTGCTGTCATTTGATATACTTTGCACACACAAATCATTTTTTTCATGGTTCCATTTTACGCAAGATGTAAAGACATAAATGTGAACAATGACTTTGTTCACATTCATTTCTGAAATAAAAGCTTGTATAGTAGCAGGGGGTTTCATCAGTTTACACAGACATCCGTTATGCAACTTGGCCTTCTTTGCAACTGAAGGGCAGCTTTTTTCATTTGACTTTTCATTGTTAACACAGATGTTTTAGAAGTAAATATTATGGCGCAATAGCAAGAATGCATACTACAGTGCAGAGCAACAGGGTGGCCCTATGATTCCATTTAATCTTTGTTTTGGACCAAAAAGAACAATGCTAGTCAAGGAGACACCAGTTATTGTTTAAATCTATCAGTATATATGCTAGGCAGGCAACCAGGTCTGGAAATGTCTTCAAGAAGCGTATAATAAGGGGGAAAGTGAATAACTGCAAGATAGAAAAGATTGAGAGGAAGAGACAGAAAGAGAGAGGAACAGTGACATGATTACAGGGCGAGATAAAGGAAGAATAAAGAGAGGATGTGAGTTTTTCTACAGTAGTGAGTTGCCACAGGAAGTTGGTCATGCATTACAGCATGGCAAGTTTCTTCACACCCAAAACACACACTCTCAGGCACACACACTCTCAGACACACACACACTTTTCCATACAATGTACAAACATTTCCGTTTTTAAATATATTGAGAACCAGAATTGACATGTATTAGATAAAAACGATAGAACCTGCAAAACAATCCCTCTTTCGATGAAATCTAACTACGAAAATGTTGCATTTGGTGCGTAGGTAGGTGGTACAGGTGGTACAGGACATAGGTACGTACAAAGGAAACCCTCGAGCCTTACATGTCAGCACGTCAGCACGGAAAGACCCAACCACAAACACACCCCATCAGTTAAAGTTGACATTAACCTAAGGTGACATCAGCTGACTGACAACTGTCACATAAAAGGGAGGTCTCTTAAACGTACACAAACCTGCAAATCCTACCGCTTTAATAAATCCAAAGGCCCTTTTCTGACAAGAATTGGTCCCCTAAAGACAACAGTAGACCCAGAGATAACAATGTACAAAATGAAACGAGAAAATGTGAGCAGAGCATCCATTACTGTATTGACAGCTGACAAGAGTTGAGCTACTGAAGTTTCAGATTTACAGATTTACCTTCCCCTCCAGGAGGACCCCAGGTATGTGCCTTAGCCTCTACCAAGGCTACATTTCATCAATGAAAAAAAACAGGTGTTGATGTACAAACATGTGTGTGTGTTAACAAGTCAAATGAGATGACAGACAGGAACGGAAACTATTTGCTAAATTAGACAATGGCCAAGTAGAGCCGGCATTCCCATCACCCATTGAGAAGAGATCTTAAAATAGTTTTAAATATTGTTTTGAAGTGTTATTTGTGAATTGCTAGGCCCTTAAATTCAAACCACATGTAATACATCTTAAGGCCTCAAACTAAGAACTTTAACTGTACAAACTGATTACCAATGACTAATTGTAGTAACCTACCACACCTATTTTAGCTCTACTTTAGCATGATCCAATCTTATGTATCATGAATCTATAGCACAATACAACTTCGGTCTGTAAAGATGCCAGGGGAAAACCTTTATCTGTTTAATTAAATGATTTATGACGTATAAAGGGAAAATGCACACTGATGAAATCCTTTGAAGGAGCTTATCTGCTTGACCTACAGCCTCCAGTCAAATTCACTTACACCACATGCAAATCACGTCATCCATGCCCGTGTCCTTTACTTGACAGGCACCGCACACATCTCCTTGACAAGATATACCCCTTACCCACAGGTAGGGTCGGGACTAATTGTACAGGACCACATTTTTCTTGGTTTACCTTCTCTCAAAAGCCCTTCAGCCCTCATGGCTCAGGCCTCTGCTTGTCTACAACTTGAAACTTCGGAAGGAGAGAAAATGCATAGGCGTTCTAGTCCGCAGACATGATTAGAATTGTTTTGCATCACCGCAGCTGAAGGTGAGGTAGGGTTTGATGTTGTCAAGCCTCTTCATATTAACATCAACAGTTGTATATCCTCCAAAAGAGTGTCCTCCCCAGACCTAAAGAGCAGAGAGCATTACGGCCCCTTCTGCAATGTAGCCATTAAGCAGTGAACGGTTACTAATAATACAAAACAACATTGTGTTAAGTAGGGCTGGACCTATTGATTCAATTAATAATGAAGTATTCTACCGATTATGTGGAAGGGTGCCCATATTAATGTTGTTTACAGGAACACAAATTTTTGCTTAAGATGCTGGCTAGAGTAAAAAGTAAATGTATATTGGCACACGTAATTCACAATTCGTTCTGCAAGCCACAAAAGTTGAACCAAGGCAGGAATCAACACTTGCTCCAGAGGGGAACAAATGGTTTTACACTAGGTGTAACTGTCATGTGTGTTGTTCACTAAAGTAGCTTCTAAGTGGCGATCGAAGGGACGCAATGCAGGGTGAGCCAAGCAAGGGTCTGGCCACTGCGTGAAGAGGCAGCATCTCACCATTGGACCAGTTGCTTGAGGCAGTCACATGCTAATGACAGATATGCGAGCGCATCTCCTGGTCCCATGATGCCTGCTTGACAGGATAAACGCATGCCAGAACTAGTCAACAAATAAGCTCTGTTACCTCAAACAAACCTTGATCGCCCATAATGCCTTTCAATGAACGCACATGATGAACAATGAACGCGCATGAATTTGTTATCCCAACACTACAAAACACTGCAAAGGCCCCTTAAAAATAATAATGACATGGGATATGGTAAGCCATCCCATCAAAAGTCTGGTTCATGGGGCAACTGCAAGCTGTTAGAAGTGGAAAGCAAGGAAGCGACTAAATCAAATAACCAATCTCCTTTGACAGATTAACTGTAAAGTACAAAAGCTAAAATCTAGACCTTAAGTGGCCAAACCTAAACATGTCAGTTATTTCAGCACCAAGGTACTGAGGAAATACATTGTTCTTCCAGAACACGCGGTCATCTCAGAGTGAGTAATGTTCTGAAGGGAACATAAAACGTATGACTGAAGAGATAAATCTGACTCCTTTAAAGTTGAGGACCCCATGATCAGCAGGAAACGGAAAGAATTTTTTTTTACAGAAGGGCTGTTTTGAAAGGCAAAGTGGCTTGTCTTCCTTAGGTTGGTTTTCCCC
>OMKX01044213.1:3097-19428 GCA_900302425.1 Brosme brosme
CCGCCGTGGACTCCATGGTGGCGTTCAGGGTCACCAGCAGCTCAAAGTCTCGGGTGTTCAGGTTCTCGGCCGTCAGGCCCGCCAGGGGGCTGCTCTCGTCCAGCACATGGTAGAACGTCAGGGGGAGGATGAGGAAGGGGCACTCTCCGCTGGAGTCCATGTAGAAGTTCACGCTGCTCTGGTGCACCAGTGTCTTTTCGCCTTCCTGCGTCACCTTGGGGTGGAGGAGCTTGCCCGTGAGCTGGCACTGGACCAGCAGGCTCTTCCTCATGTTGGCCACGCGCACCATGATGCAGAGCTTCCCCTCCCGTCGGCACACCACGGCCGAGTGGCTGAACTTGATGGTCTCGGCGCGCTTCTTGGGCCGCGCCAGCTTCGCCAGGAACGCCCCGGTGACGAAGATCTCGGCCAGGCCGGTGATCACGAGCTGGGCCACCAGGGTGAAAATGGCCAGGGGGCACTCTTCGTTGATGTAGCGGTAGCCGTAGCCGATGGTGGTCTGCGACTCCAGGGAGAAGAGGAAGGCGCCAGTCAGCGTCTTGGCGTTCTCCACGCAGGGCGTGTGGTTCGACGGCAACACCTCCTCAAAGTCCCCGTTCCCCATGCTGATGAAGTAGAATATGACCCCGAAGAAGAACCAGGTCATGACGAAGGTGGAGGCAAACAGAGTGAGTTTGTAGCGCCATTTCATGTCCACGACGGTAGTCCAGATGTCGTGGAGGTACAGCTTGACCATGCCTTCCACGTTGTCTATCCTCACGTTGTTGTGGCCGTCCTTGGACACGATTCTCCGCTGGACCGGCTTGTTGGTGGTCATGTTGCGCAGGATGACTGACAACTGAGTGAGAACTCCTTTCTTGCCGATACAAGAAAATGACAAACAAAAGGAGAAACCAACAAGCATCTCATCAGCTGTCGTAAGGAATTGTCATTAAATCTGAAAATAATTATGTAGACATTTGTGTGCGTCAGCATTGATATTAAATACATATTAGCCATATATTGAAGTAAATACTGACAGATTTACAATCAAATCAAACAATGTTAATCATTTTTTACAAAATACCACAAGCTTTGAAAGTATTCCACTGTCAATATATCCATATTTCAATATTTATATATGAATCATTATAATGAAGAATACAGTTATGTGAAACAAACAGGAATGCTTTCAGGAGTAACACTTTTGTATCCCTGTTTTAGTTGTAGTATGTCTATTATGTGTGTATACTGAGAGCGTCATAAAGCCGGAGTCAAATTCCTTGTATTTGTTTACACTTACTTGGCAATAAAACGGATTCTGATTCTGATTCTGATTCTGATTTACGTAATAATGTCATTAAAGTGATCAATCTCACATCGTCCACTCACCTCCTGTTGTCAATAGCCTCGGCTGAGATATGTTAAGGCGGACTTGGTGTTCTCAGTGTCTCCTTTCTCCTATTGTCCCAGGCTGTTTGTGTTCAACTCTGGCACTGTGATATTGAGGGCAGTTTGTGAGAGCAGAGAGAAGGGTTTTGTTCAGCACTGACCCCACCTACCTGAAAAAGGTTGGTATGTAGTGCTTATCATTTTTGCTTTAATGGTTCCTGCCGCCGTCCACACCCCCAGTTTCAGGATCACCCTGTAATAGCTCACCAGAGAGCAGTATAAATCAATCACCCATGGTGACTAGATACTTTTCATTCAGATGTATTCTTGACTTTGAAATGTTTTCTCTGTTGGGATAATTCTTCATAACATAGAAAAAGAGTTCATAAAAAAATGACATGCAAAACCAATATAATTGCCCTCCATTTTAAATGACCAGTTTAACTTCTATGACCTTGAAGTCTGTTCTTTAGTGTGTCTCTGCATATCCTTAAGTTTGTCATTAACCTCCCGTGTTTACAGGAAATAGACTTTGTATGCGCATGTGTGTGTGTGTGCGTGCGCGCGTGTGTGTGTGTGTGTGTGTGTGTGTGTGTGTGTGTGCGCGCGCGCGCGCTTGCGTGTGTGCGCCCGCAAGTGTGTGTGTGTGTGTTTCTGTTTCTGATGCAGAGAAGGTCCTACAAATCAACATAGCTGTCAACATAGATTTTAAATGCATCGATATTTTATTGTAATATATCCGTAGTTGTCTTATCTTGTGTAAGACTTGGTTTGCACAGTTTCTTATCTTTTCCGTGTGCTTATAACAGACAGCGAAGTCACGTGATACAATAAACCATGTTTAGTTTGGTTTGGTTTCGGATACTCTGACCATAATGACGTTTTTTCCCATCATGTTTTTGACCTGACCGCTTCTTTGTGTTCCTGAGCAGCGGATTCCGATTTTGGAAATTCAGTGTATTAATATAGTTTGAGAAGTCCTGGCTTTAAAAGCACTTATCAATCACACACACCAGAATATGATTGAAAACGGATGGGGATTACGAATATTTTGTAAGGAATTAAACCTTAAAAAAAAATACGTATAATGTTAATAATAGATGTTGATTGTGTTAAACCGTTGTTTTTAGAATCAGACGCACAAACAAGAAGTTGCTGTCACAAAAATATGTAGACCTGAAAGTGGGGTTGGGGCCCAAAGAAGGGTGGGAACCCCTGGCTGAGACATTTTAAACCGCTCCACAAGTAGGCAGAGTTGGGGCCCCACCTGTTGATCAATGACCATCCATCTGTTGCCTGCCATTAAAAAGGACGTTGATTGTTTTTTCTTGATTGATCTACGTTAGCATATCCCGACATGTGCTTTTGAAACATTTTATTTATTTGTAAATCTCTCTCTTTCTCTCTCTCTCAGTTTGTCTCTCTCTCTCTCTTTCTCCACCTCTCTCGTGTAGGCTGCAGGCGGCTCCATCTCCCTCGGTGGAAGAGGAGGGGGAGTAGCGTTCAACGAATGACAGGAAATGAATCCTTCACTAAGACGATGGAGGAGAGGATGCATTAAATTGAAAACTCGATCCGTTGGCCTGAGCGATCCGGCAACATATGGCGCAAAGCAGACAACCTTTCACGGAGAAGAGCGGATCACGGTTATGACAACGACACATTAATCGATAAGGTAAGAAGGTTTTTTTCTTCGTTGTAACAAACCCTACGTCTATTTTTATATATTGTTGTCCGTGCACGACTATATAGAGGTGACGTAGTCTATATCGCCCTGTACAGTGTTGTAGGAAAATAGAAATGTCTCCCGTCCAACCCCCACATCTGCAGAAAAAAGAAAAAGAATGGCCTGGCCGCGGACACACGACTGTTCTGTAAGCAGGCTGCTGAGAGAACGGCCCCCAGCTGGAATTGAGTCGATGCCGTATTGCTAAGTAGAAACGATGGAAAGACCGAATTGCTTTTTAAAAGGCTAATTAAAAATAGTTCTTGTTTTGCTAATTCGACTATATATGCAATCTCACACCAAAAATATTTGAATGGCGTGTTCATCTGGGCGTATTATATGGCTAATTCTGTCCTCTTAATAATTGTCAAAAGCCATAGACATCGGCAGTGTAAAGAAAACGATGGATGAGGTGAGAAAGATTGTTTAACCAGTCTATTATTAATGGGTGAGGACCTCGTCTCCATGGCGACGGAGATATCTCCCAGTTATCAAATGTGGCGCGTGGGCGCACTATTTCTGTCACATATCTTGAAAACCTTGTATGCAGTCTCCTCTCCACTCCATGAAATACTGTTGTATTCTTAAAGACGTGATGCTAATACAATGAAAATATTTATTTTGTAGTCTAAGGTAGTCGAATGTTTTGGGAGTGAAGTGACATAGGCCTACAACACAATACCGAAATAGAAACAAATAAAAGAACACTGGCCCTTTAAACTTGAATTTCATTATTTTATGATTTTTTTTAATCTTCTGTCATAATGAATTGGATTCAATCATTGACTTAGAATGGGGCTCACTTACCCATTATGCAATACTAATTACAGCGCTGCACGTTGTAGAAGGGGTTGAGAACTGAGGGGAGATGGAACTCTTGATAAATATATTTCCAACCGTGTTTACCGGCCGAGGGGTGGCAAGAAGGGGATTATCAAATCTGCCTTAGTGATGCTGTCCCATATGCTCTTAGCAACCTTCATGGTGTGCCTATCCCGAGATGGACGTAGTAAAGGAATAGTTGACAAGAATGGAGGAGATGGGGGGGAAAAACCCTCAGAGCAGTGTGCAGGAATGGTGGTCGTCCATAAACCCAGTGGAAAATCTGTGTCGACCTTCCTAAACTCAATGATGGAGCCCCTTCCGGATTCTGCCAAACAACTTTAGCTCAGGGAAGTAGGGAGCTCTACACCTTTGTCACACCTTTTTGACGATTCGATTTCAACGTCTTGCCTTTCTGCATCATTTGGGGTCCGGGCCACTTCCAGAGACATATTTATCAGCTGTAAGATGGACTAAGCAGGGGTATATTCCATGCAGATAATGTTCTTATATCTCACAGCGGAACTGGGGTGAATCCAGCAGGCCGGCCTAACACTGAATGAAAATTGTACTTTTGAATAGCTGTTTGTGGAGACATAAAGACATAAAGTTTGGCGGCCACCAAAATTATTTCACAGACTGGCAAAGAACACTGAGTGGAGCTGGACTCACATGCAACAGGCAGCGGTTGACAAACTTACAGCAGCTGTTACATCAGAATGAGTTTTGGCTCAGTACAGACTGCAAGCCAAAACAACCGTTTCATCTGAAGCTTCATCCTTCGGTCTGGGGGCGGTTCTCATGCAGAGCCCGGACAACATGGAGTGCTGGCCTGTCGCCTACATCTCTCGGAGCCTGTCTGAAACAGAGCAGCGATATGCACAGGTGGAGAAGGAGGCGTTGGCTGTGGCGTGGGCTTGTGAAAGATTACGCTTCTACCGGATAGGTCTACAATTCCCAGTAGAGACTGACCATAGACCATTGCTGGCCCCGTTGGGCATAAATGCATTAGATGATTACCTCTGGGTTTTAAATGTTTCGGGCTCAGATTGCTGAGGTTTTCCATACAAAATAGTATACGTACAAGAGAAGGCGATCATCACTGAAGACACACTCTCCAGAGTCCTGAACAAAGGCCCGCTGACAGGGGAGGAAGCACGTCTAGAAGGGGAGGTTCTGGTGTTCATCAATGCAGTCAGAGACAACTTATTCGCGGCGCGAATACATACTAAGGCCCAATTTCAATTCTCATTTTGACCCCTACCCCTCATTTTTGAGTGGCCCTCGCTTTTGAGTGGCTTCGACTTGCCCCTCGAAACAGAGGGCCAAGGGGAATTCCTCCCCTACGAAATGGGACAACCCTTCAAGACCCTGTTACCTCATTAGTAGTCGTCGATGGCGTTTACGTAAATAGACACAAGTTTGTTGCTGGATGTTTTGAGTTTCACAATACAGTCTTCAGCTGTGGGGATTTCTCTTGCGTGGGTTTTAAACATCTTTTAGCGAATCTGAGAAATGTGGAAAAAATAAGACATATGCAAGGCCGTATTCGACGCCTGGGAATGCTGATGGATCAGTTTGAGGTATGTAGAATATACTGCAAAAAAGTTTGGTTGTAGTTAGCCTAGCTACACAACATGCTAGCTAGTAACTAACTAACTAACGTTAATGTTGTTTGGATCAACCCCATTGTGATACACGTAATGTCAAATAAACAACTGTTTACTTTGATTTGTGTTTTGATCTGTGTGCAGGGCTGATAGGATAGAATCCCGTACACATGCATTGTATGTAACTAGTTTCAAGTAGTAAAAGTCCTTCCAATTCAGACTAAATGATGAACTAATTTCCTTTTCCAGACCGGTCGTCCATCGTACTGCAAGCTCAATGCAAACGTGTGTTTGTGGTTCAACCTAGAGCTCGAGCTGAAGCAGGACTTCCGCCTCAGCAGAAGAGCCGTGCTTTGTCTGCAGAGGTTGCTTATTGCTTGTCTCCGGGATGTGTACAAGTTATTTTTTCACAACGCTTTAATATTTCAGAATAAATCTTTGGATACTACAATATCTGTCTCTGGAATTTTACTGTTTAGTTTGAATGTCTCAGGAATGTAACCGTTAACCTTAAAAACACCGACCTGTACAGAGCTTTGCTGGCTTACAGACTCACAACCCTCTACATAGGCCATCCCCCACCAAGCTCTTCACGGGCAGGAGACTTCAGTCTTCATGTCTCATCTTCTCAACTAAATCCACAATGGCCTTACAGCGATCTGAATAAATCCAACCTTCCCTTTATGCCTCCTTCCAATGTTACTCTCACAAACCCCATGACTAGCTCGCAAGCTTTAGCAATAAGTCTGACCAGCCTTTTGGTAGACAGACAGGTAGGCCATCCAGTAATTTCATTTGGGCCGAATTAAATGATTGGACAGGCTTTTTACATGCCAGCAACTGCCACAGATACCAGATCTTTTTTTACATACTTCTAAAATAAATTTCCTACCCTAGCTTTAATGGATATTACTGAATTGTAATTTTATTTATTTATCTGTTTTATATGTAGTATATTTCATACCTATCATATATGTGATTTCAGATGTCAATGCTATGTTCATAGAGTTCAGAATCATATTAAAATATTATATTATTTATTTACTAATAGTTATAATAACTTACTATTAGTAATAGCCAGTGGAGATTATTATATCTGTGGATTGGTTTGGTCTAGATTTATTTAATATAGGTAGTGAATTTAAGCCCAATTGTTTGACTTACTGCTTCGGGGAAGAGCAGATGTAATAGTATGTCCCTTATAGGCTTTCCGTACTTGATGAGAGTGTCCCTCTCATCAAGTACGGCCAGACAGTGAACAATGTAATCTGTCACCCTTTCTATACAAAATACATTTTACTACCACACTGTGCACCTGCATGTTCATTTCAAGCACAATAAAAAAACTTTTACTGGTGGTCATTAAGGGTCACCGAGGAAATAGAGTGTGTTTAGTAACCAATCCCCACAGCAATACACAATCTTATTTGCATCCGTTCTCATCCAACCTTATTAATTCTGTTTTTACTTTTGATTGCCCCACGCTTGCTGTTTTCACGCTGTCCCTGCAAGCACAAAATGCTTTTGAGTTTAATAACGCACTTCGCATTGTGTCAAAATCTCAGGAGATGAGCTATTTCTGAAAGGCTGGAACCAACATGTCTGGCCCTAATAATAATTTCGAGGTCATATCCAATGTGTGCATGCTTTATTTATTGAGTTCCATCCACACTCAGTGTTTGGCTATTTTCGAAGGAATTAACCCTCATTCATGTACCTAGTGCATGCTGACTAGATTAAATTTATCCATTTATTTCAGAACATGTTAAATACATGATTAAGCCAATTTCTGTCACAATTACTATTTAACCTATGCAAATTAGAGGCTATATAAAAAGAACAGTCTGTGTTATTTGGGGAAACTCATTCATTAAAGTCATTCAAGTTTCTGAAATACACTTTTTGTGTGCATAGGCTTGAATCTACCCTGAAAGCCGATGGAGGAAGATGTAGAGAGTCCGGGCTTCGCAAGGCAGCCGATGTGGACAAAACCGGCCCGTGAAGACCTTCCTAAACAGCTGGTTGACAAATCCGCTGCAAAGAAGATCCAGAGGTATGTGCGGAAGGACGGGAAGTGCAATGTCCATCATGGAAATATCCGTGAGACATACCGCTACCTGACAGACATCTTCACCACTCTCGTAGACCTCAAGTGGGGGTTGAACCTCTTCATTTTCGTCCTGGTCTATACAGTCACGTGGCTCTTTTTCGGCTTCATGTGGTGGCTCATTGCGTACCTTCGCGGCGATTTGGATCATATTGAAGATGACCAGTGGACTCCGTGTGTCAATAATCTCAATGGATTTGTCTCGGCGTTTCTGTTCTCCATCGAGACGGAAACGACCATTGGGTACGGCTACAGGGTCATCACCGACAAGTGCCCAGAGGGGATCCTCCTGCTCCTGATTCAGTCTGTACTCGGCTCTATCGTGAATGCGTTCATGGTGGGCTGCATGTTTGTCAAGATATCACAGCCCAAAAAGCGCGCAGAGACACTTGTGTTTTCCACGAACGCCGTCATCTCCATGAGAGACGGTCGGCTGTGTCTCATGTTCAGAGTCGGGGACCTTCGCAACTCACACATCGTGGAGGCATCCATCAGGGCCAAGCTGATCAAGTCCAAGCAGACCAAGGAGGGGGAGTTCATCCCCCTGAACCAGACAGACATCAATGTGGGCTACAACACAGGGGACGACCGGCTTTTCCTTGTGTCGCCACTGATTATTAGTCACGAAATCAATCAGCACAGCCCCTTCTGGGATATATCACAAGCCAGCCTGGTGAGAGACGAGCTGGAAATTGTCGTCATTCTTGAGGGGATGGTGGAGGCCACAGGTATGTAGAACAGATACTTCACTTTAGAAGATAGTTGAATGTCATGTAATATGTTGAGATTCATATTTTAAAGGTCTTTATTATATCCTCTTGAATGCTTTATGATGAGCAATTTTTCTCAATCGCTTAATCCTCAAATTACTCATTGCTTGTTCTCATATTTGTCTGATTGCTGGGGTTGTTAGATATATGGCCAGTTGTTATTTATATATAACTACTAGCCATTTGAGTAGATTTTTCTCTTTGCATGTATGCAAAGAGAATTGCAAAGATAATTTACAATGACGCCAGCGTACAAGGTGATTCTTTTTAGTATCTAAAACGTGATGAACAGACACTCAAATCCTGTTTTTGGTGTGGGATAGGTTAAATTCGAACCACTTTGGTAGAATGACCCAATTATCATCACTGCCAGTCATCAGGGGAGCAGGACCCTGGAACCAAACATAACCAAATCATGCAGTTGAAGAAGTATTGCTTCGTCTTCAGCAAGATAGAAGCTAGACTATTTACAGCATGAGCTTTGAGATTGACGGGTGGGCGGATTGATGGATATGGATTGAGAGAAAGATAGAGAGACTTTATTTCTTCTATTCTTTTATTTGTATGGTTTACATGCCGTTGGCTTTCTCTATTTATGCAACCTGTTTAAAGCTTTGCATTTAACCACTTATAAAGCAGGCCCAAGTTGACCTAAATTATTTGTATGTTAAACCATAATGTGTTTTACCACATCTGTGCCATCATTGAACACAAGGAATTATACAAGTATCCCTATAAACGTTATTATATTGCAAAATGGCCAGATACACCCCATGGGAAGTTAGAAGCCCCATTCAGTGCCCTATTGGCCTGCGCTGAATAATCACCAGGCCAACAAACAACAAACTAATTATTTACTCCAGGTTTGACTATATCTCCATAAACCTCACTCCCAATTCTGCACTGCGTCTATCCTTCTCCTTTTCTGTTTTTACAGACACGAATTATCCATAAATAGGTGTCTCATTGGATGAAAGCATGTTCCAAAATGCCAATATGGAGACATGGTTGTGAGACAAGAGCTAACGGCAAACAAAACTGGCTTTGGTTACCTTGGTGTGCGCTATGGGCAGGCTGTTTTTCAACGGGCAGAGAAGTTGTGACAGTGAATTTTAGCAATTTAGTTACTAATGTACAGATTGTATTATTATTGAGGACTTACTGGTTTGTCATTTGATAATGAAACACATTTCAAATATTTGAGTCTTTATAAAACAGTGAATCCATACAGAGTCTTGTTGGGTGTGAATATAGCTAAATGTACCTTGACAGCGTTTCCATTATTTCTATTGCAATTGTATGCATGTATATCTGGTACGCAGTAGGCCTACAAGTCTCTTCATTGTATTGTTTCTATTTAAAACAGACGACTTTCCCTAAACCACCCCTTGTGTGTCTTGTATGTTCAGGTATGACATGCCAGGCAAGAAGCTCATATGTTAGCAGTGAGATCAAGTGGGGATACCGCTTCACACCAGTTCTCACCCTGGAAGATGGCTTCTACGAGGTGGATTACAACAGCTTCCACAACATCTATGAGACCACCACACCCAGCTGCAGCGCCAGAGAGCTGTCAGACATGAGCGGCAGGATGCGTCTCCCACTCACTTGGTCCCTGGCCAGCAAGCTGAGCCAACAGGGCCTTCCTGATATCCATCTTGAGACCAATGTAAAGAAACTTGCAGACCTGGACAGTAAGGAGGACGGGCCCAGGAATCAGCCTGAACGGAACGGGGAAATTGGAAACATAGAGAGTGAATCAAAAGTCTAAGGAGCAAGGTTGGCCAATGTGTGTGCATGGATTTGATGGCTGAGCAAGGTTGATTTCAAAGGTGTAATTAAGAGTCCTGATTGGTACTGAGGACAATCAAGTGCAATGTGTAAACCAGGAAGCCCTGCGCTTCTAGTAACTGTCCGCCCGAACAGTGACTGATGTCAACAACTCATCTTATGTCGCATGTTCACATGATGTAAACCTGTTTGATGAAAATATTTTCTATTCTAAAGTTTTAGGGGATTTGCATTTGTATTTTTGTACATACAAGTTTTGTTTCAAATGTAAATAGTAGAGACATTTGATATGAAACATATAGATTAATAATGATTCTAAGCGCTTTGTTGATTTAAAGTGAAATAAAGTACACATAGTGAGCATGTGCCGTAACAGCAGCACAGTTCTGTGAATATAATGGTGATATCGGTGATTAGCAAATGTGTTTTTCATTAGTACAACACTAATGTAACTTACTTAATGTTTTGAACAATTCTGAATTGGCTGTCTAATGCCATTTTTGCTGTGGCCAGCTGTGTCCTCAAAAATCGATATTTATCTGATCTAATCTTTGTGAGTAGTCTTACCATTACAATGCACAATAACGGCAATTGTTTGACACTTAAAGGCATTATATGATTCATACAACCGTTAGTCCTCTTCATCGTTTTTCTTTTTACATCTTCAAAGTCGACTGAATGCCTTAACTACATACTCCCAGTTAAAGTATTCTGCATTGAGGAAGAGCAGATTGTTCAGAGTCAAAGGTACGCTGAGAATACATCAGGTGATACGTTCTACCCACAGCTACAGTCCAGGAGAGAGTGCTTGGTTGCTTTTCCAACAGGGAAGCTGTCGGTTGTTGATTCCATCCATCTAACAACTACGGCCAGGAAGTGATGTTAGGAAACCAGATCAAACCGGCCCAGAAGATGAGCAGTTAGGGACCAGCTAGCCTGAGAGAAGGCCGTGAATATTATCACTAATCTAGTATATCGTAATGCAATTTCCGTTCTCTTACTTCCTATGAGCTGTGAACGTCAGTCAACAGTCCCAGGAGTGAGACGAATTAGAACATGAGAAGAACGACAAGAAAGTTGTTTTTGAGGAAAAGACTGACAAAACAATATCCGGAAATGGGTATCCCTCTATCAGAAGTCCCTCCCTCTTTCTTGCCTCTCATCTGCCCCTTCATGCTAACTGAAATGGACTCCCTCCGAAGCGCCAATATACGCATACTCGAAGAACCTCATTTTAACGAGTTGAGGGGACAACAAATGTGACTCATGCTCTGTCTAGATGAGAAGGATGGACTATCTGCCTTGATGGTAACTAATGTCACTCTAGAACATGTTTTAAAGTAATGTGCTGTCACATTCAGTGTGACAACAAGCCGTTCCCAGGGCATTAATGATGCTGTAGAGACACGCGCCCTGGAGGTTAAGATGATGCTGAGTAAAACAGCTTCTATTGGCTGAATAAGATCTAGGTCACAGGCAGTGGCACAGTCAACTTGAAACATATTCTCATAGTGCATTTCTCTTACTAATAGCTGACGGATGGCTATGCACCTTTAATGCAGTATATACCAGTACTCAATGCAGTTTGTAGGCTAAAGTCACAAGAGGATTTCTTATCAGTACATGTAGTGTGAAAGCGATTACAGACGATCATCTAAGATAAATAAACATAGGTAAGTGCTAAGAAGAGGGTAAGAAAGTGAAGTGTAAAAGGAGAGAAGAGAAAGACAAGCTGCGGTATTTTTTGTACAGGTAAAGACCCTTTAAAGCCTATATCAGCTTAGATACAAAGATAGAGAGCATATGCATAGGTGTGTGTGTGTGTGTGTCCTTTTGGGCCAGGAAGAAGATAATGTCTCCTACCAATCCCTGTCAAATGTTCATTCAGGATCCTACGTATGTATACAGTAATGATTTTGATGACAATTCTAATATAAAAAGTGTGTATGTGTATTGAGAGGAGGACTTTTGTCCGTGGCTGCTGGTACACAGGAAGCAAATGGTGATCATTTGTTTTATTACATAAAATGTATTACAAAACGTTGGAGGGTTGGGGGTTCTTCTACAATTATTTTAGCTTCATAATCTGCATGTGATGTTGAGCATCCTCATGTTGTTAGAAAAATTACTTTCATACAAAAATGTTCCCCGAATGGCATTCAGCATAGTTGATTCTGATGATTGTTTTGGTTAATTGCATTATGTAAATGATACATGTTATGTAAATGACACAAGATGTAACATTTCAGTGTTATAAATTAATCTACAACTTGACAAGACACAAGTAGTCCTTAATGCGACATATAAACACAAGTGTGGAGTCTAAAAGAGTTACATCTTGTCTGTTTTGCAAAACACAGAAGATCGCTATAACTTATTTATACAGCTTGAAAACAAAAAATTTACTCCACAAAAGACAAGCAAAATTAACCTTATCTGGGACTAAAAGAAAAATGCACCCTTAAAAATGCACTAATTACTAATAAAATAGGTAAACATGACAAACCAAAACAGCAGACAATATTTTACATTGGGCCTGATCAGTGGCCTTACAAAATGTGTCAAAATGGATAAATATTAACTACCGAAAGCATCAATAATAATTGGACTAAACAATGAGATACATACAAAATATACTAAATGTTATGCAACTCATTTTGTAAGCACATTATTGCCAACCAACGTCAAAAGTCAAAGTCAAAGTCAAAGTGAGCTTTATTGTTATATATTAAAAGGGCAAGTGATACAAGTTGGGCAAAATAGCTTCATCTTAACCAAAAGTTATTACAGACTAGATTGCAGTTGAAGTCCAAAAATGAATGACATCGAATCGTAGAACTATAGTTAAGTCTATAGTTAGTCTATTTTCACATTTGTCTATATTTTTGGTATTATTTTTAATTTCGGAATTCAACATTAATGCACAATGTTGAAGTGCTTTATAAGGACTATGGATGCTGATTTTCTTTGAGCAGCAGCAAATCGCTGACCTTGATGGAAAAACAAATGTAATGGTTGCCTAGTTTGGTCTTTCTATTGGCTGCTGATAAAGACCCATGCCACGTCTGCACTTATGTTGCCTAGGGTCCGCTTCAGGGCCTACTTGTCAGGGCCACCTTGTCAGCCATGATATTGTCAACACACTTCCTGACAACATCTCGACCTCTCCAAAAGTCATCTAACCTGCCACATTGTTGTCAGTGATATGGAGAAGGGTTCCATGTTCGGTACCATGACCTGGAAAACATAAACAATATGTTATATTACCACTAATAAAACCAGATTCTTACTTAGGGTGGTTTAAAATAGGAACACCAACCAATTATATAATTACTATATAATTGTTGTTGCAGTTGACTTAATTCATAGCTGAGTAATAGTTCATGGATATCATAGGTGAGTAATAGTTCATGGATATCTAGTACAATCACATATTCATGCATTCAGAGTTGCATTATAATAGTTATGCAAAGACACCAGTCCACATTTAGCCGTGAGATCGTACCCTGGTGCACTATATGTTTGGTTGACCTGTGACGGTAAAGCGGTTGAAGATGTGGACATGATGTTGGGAGATGCTCCACGGCTGGCACTATTAGGAGAGGAACTCGAAGAAACTAGAGACAGGAGAAATAGAGAACATTATTCAGGTATAAAGGTACATCACAAACAGAGATTTAACAGAGATGCATTGCGCATGTATGTCTCAAGCATAATGATTTGTATTCTGTTCTGAGGTATGGTCAGGTATGTGTACAGAAATATATCCAATCATTAAATTAAACCACTTGCCTCCTCCTGAAGCCAGTGGACTGAAGGGTCTGGATGAGGAAGCCTGTATTTAAAAATGAAATCATGGATTGGATTATTGGAAAAAATAAATCCCCCCATACACAAACACTTTTGTACTGTGTGTGTGTGTGTGTGTTTGTGTGTATTCAATATTGTATGTATATTGGCAGGGGTTTTCACTTACCATTCTGGTACTGAAGTTGTGTGATTTCATGGCCATGGTTGCCACAGGACAGTAGATCCTCTTCTCTTTTTGCCGGCGATTACAAAACCAAACCCTTACAACCTCTTTCTCCATAGAGAGTGATTCTGAGATGAGCGTTATTTCCTCCGAGTTAGGCTTTGGATTCTGAAAAAAATAGAACAATGTTATTTATTTAAAGGAGATGAACCCCCTGACCCCTGCCTGTGTTTTTTTCTTTATAGTGGGCTGTTAACTCCCCTTTAAACACCCCCTTAATAAACAGAGCACAGGTGTGTCGCATCAACGTTTAATCGGGTACCGGTTAACCTTATCAGTCAATCAGAGGTGATGCATGCAGTAGCATGTGTTTGACCAAAAGAGGGAGTCATCTAATGCATCTAAAATTAAAGTAGTGTTAGGGGTTGGTTCGCCTTTAATGTAAAATCCAAATAACTTGAGCGTATTTATCATCTTTCAAATAGATAGGAGAACATCCCCTTGAAAGTAACTTGTCGTATAGGGAACGACAATTAAATCCCAAATTAAAATTTCAATGCACTGCAAAAATTGAACTGTAATGTGTTTGTGATTCTTTTTATTTGTGTGTGTGTGTGTGTGTGTGTGTGTGTGTGTGTGTGTGTGTGTGTGTGTGTGTGTGTGTGTGTGTGTGTGTGTGTGTGTGTGTGTGTGTGTGTGTGTGTGTGTGTCTTTATAAATTTGTGCAAGTGTGTTCATGTTTTATTTGTTTTGTATTGTGTGTCTTTGTTTATGTGTGTATGTCTTTGCTAATGTGTGTGAGAGCCATACGGATACCTATGTGTCACACTCCTCCTCCGACTCCTCACCATGCTTCTCCCGAAGGCATTGGGCGTCGCTAAGCAACCTGGTGGCATCGCTGCTGAACTCCATGAAGTCCATCGCCTCCCTCCTGCTGCTGCTCTTCCTCTTCATCATCATCTTCTCCCTGCTGGGCATGCAGCTGTTCGGGGGCAAGTTCAACTTTGACGAGACGGTCACCAAGAGGAGCACCTTCGACAACTTCCCCCAGGCCTTGCTCACGGTGTTCCAGGTGAGTGGAGGGCCTGCCTCCGCTGGGGTGAAAGGTCGCTCTACCAAAGGAGAGTGACTGGCCCAGGGGCTGTGTTCTACTCGGCTCACTTGTTCCTTACTCATTCCTTATTGCCTACATGGGGAACTTTGTATCGTACACTATTTAGGGAATAGATAAAAGGGGGAATCCGGACACTAATGACGCACCGGATATCCATGGGCAAGATGTGCATGGGTCGCAGAGACAAGCCCACACGTGTTAGATGTCACTCCGTGAATAAGGAACCCGTATGTGCCGGACCAATTCAAACACGGCCAGGATGAACAGTTAGCAGCCCGAGGTTCTGAGTTATTTTAGAACCCCTCCCGCCATGTTTTTAAGAGAAGACAGACAGCTCCTCTCTGCTATGGACAGCGCTAAACCACCCACACCTCCACAGCCACCTCTGTTTGGCTTTTTAGCTTCGATCTATGTTATCACAAGAAAACACATACTCCCATTCTTATTTTTGCTGCTGTCCGACACTTTGAGATTGTCGCTGATGATGAAAGGTACAATACACATAAAATGTATCATTATAAAAAAAAAAAACATATTTAGCACCAGCATGCTATGTTGCAAGCATGCCGAAGGCTTGTAACTATCCATCTATGATCAGCCGCACGAGCCAGTCGATTGGCCAATCACCAAGCCAGGGGGCGTGTTCTAGTCAGAACTGTGTTGGGAAAAAAAAAATGGCACAACCTCACTGCACTCCTTCCTGGTTTCTTTGTGTGTTGTGGTCAGATCCTGACGGGCGAGGACTGGAACCTGGTCATGTATGACGGCATCATGGCTTACGGAGGCCCCGCCTCCTCAGGCATGGTGGTCTGCATCTACTTCATCATCCTCTTCATCTGTGGAAACTGTATCCTGCTGGGCAGGCTCATACACACACACACACACACACACACACACACACACACACACACACACACACACACACACACACACACACACACACACACAGGCATGGCACACACACACGCACACACACACAGGCATGGCACACACACACACACACACGCAGGCACGTACGCACACACACACACACACAGGTACGTGTGA
>OMKX01044286.1:1783-12202 GCA_900302425.1 Brosme brosme
CTCTTTGCTTTTTGATCAGTTAATAAATAGGCTACGTCAGTTTTCAATTTATGATGGAATAAAATTGTTGCTATCAACGCTGTTGGATGTAAAAAATATGGTTTGAACAGTCAACTCTATAGCCAATATTCGAATCAATGATCAGTATGTTCCGCATTTGTGCTTGTGAAACGTCATAGTGACGCCACGCGAGTAGGTCCAAAACAAACAAAATGGCGGCGCGCTTGAGATCGGTTCTTCCTCAGTTGTTACGGTCAGGAAATACCTAAAACTTTCGCTTTTACTGCCATTCTTAACCACTGCTTGATACATACATATAGTAAATCTATACTTTAACAAGAAATGTTAAATTTGCCATATTGGTGGCTACAATTAAACGAGGTGAGAGAAAACCTGAAGTTCGGCCATAAATAATAAACTGCGACACAGCTCAACGATTTAGCATTTAATCCCAGACACTGATATATTTCACTGATTAATAAACCATTAATACTTGTACATATAAAGTTATCAACGTGTGTTAAAGGAAAGAACCCAAACAACCCAAACCCGAACATCAGTGCTAGTCAAGCTATGTCTGACGACCTGATCTATTTTCTATTTTCATTGATCTATTTGATCACTGACATATATATTGTCATCCTCCTTAGGTTTTCAGCGATATCAAGCAACCAATACCACACGCAATGCACCGGTCTGACTCTGAGAAAATTCAATTTGCTGCACGTGACAGCAGTCACACACTTTTCACGTGAGAAACAATACAATTGACTCCGCTTCAAATTACCTTTGATGGATGTCACTGTGATTTTGTCACAGTGAAGGGCAGTGTATTACCCCCTTTTCATGTTTCTTTAAACTGTGTTTCAGCGCGACATTTGTCCGTCCAGACACAAGATACCCCAAATCCGAGAAGCTTGAAGTTTCTCCCTGGTAAACCTGTTCTGGGATCGGGAACACTGGATTTTCCTTCTCCAAGCTCTGCAGAATGCTCATCTTTAGCCAGGTTTTCAGTTTCTCTTTTAATTGAATCAATGTGTAATAATTACGAGTAGTCTAATTTAAGAATTTGAAGTATTTGGAGAGACGTCAAGCAAAGCTGTACATATGTGTCAGATGAAAACAGTGCATACAATACTCTACTATATGATATCTTGTGGCGTTTTGTCACTATACTATACTGGCCCGGCTCGGCACAGTTCGCATCTAATATATTTGGGTTGTTTCAGACGGACGGCGACACACAATGATATCCGCAATGATGAATTCAGTTTGCCGTTCAATATTGCCCCTTTTTTGTTTCCTAATCTCAATAGCTCATTGAGAGACTATTTAATCCTGTTTACACATTGGACAATGTTTCACAGATATTTCCCAGAGTGCCACTAGACAAACCGCACTTAAACTGGTAGTGGAAACGCAAATCAGTGCGGTATGGTTCAGTACGGCAAAAAGTGCCAATGAATGAATGAGAAGGGCTCACTCTGAAAGAATGCTCTGACTGGAGTGCTGATACGATTCACAAACAGCATTTTCAAAAACAATGGCAATCATCCAAGAACAGTGTTGAAGCTCAAGTTGTATTACCTTTCTGTTGTGAAAGTTATGTTTTATTTACTTGAATATTAAGATAAGTTTTGCTTTTTTCTCACAGGGATCTCTTTGAAATCGAAGGAGTAAAAAGTGTTTTCTTTGGGCCAGACTTCATAACTGTTACTAAGGTACATCTTTGTTATGTGACGAGCTCACCATGTTTCCCTCTTGTTCTTTGCCCGTTTTAATTGATCTTTTAATTGAGTACATTTTAATTGATTCACATTTTCCTTCAGATGGATGATGACGTGGAATGGACAGACATTAAGCGGCATTCCTTGGATGCAATTGTGAAATTCTTTGAAAGTGGCACTCCTATTACAACAGGGGCAGTGCCCCATGACAGCAGTGAGTACAAAACAACATATCTTCTTAACAGGGCTGCCGAGAGCTGAGGCGGGCCCCAGGTCTGGGGGTCGCCATGTCCCCCAGTGGGGGTCCAGGGGGGAATACCATCCCGGTAACCTGGTTCGACATATGTCGCGAGTAGCAGAAGTAATTGTTGTCAATTATTGTTTGATACGACGAATCAACGACATTAAATAGATATATCACTGGCCAACTGAAAAGCGGGCTGGGAAATCGGGGAGACTTTATATCATTGTTTTTTATTCATAGATGCCCCAGAGCCGCTTAAGAATATATATAGCGGTCGCGGGATGGTTAGTTTCTATTCACTACGTAGGGCATTCGGTATATAAAAAATATAAAGAGACGCCATGGCCCCGTGGACTCCATGCCAGTATGGCTGGGGCCCCTTGATTTATTTATTTATTTTTACAGGCCCTTTGTCGTGCCCAGGCACCGGGGCACTTGCCCCTGCTGGCCCCCCCTCTCTGCGTCTCTGCTTTTTAACACCGTGTACTCATCATCCACCATTTCGAACATGACAAGATCATGACAGGGAACTGTGTCATCTGGGTAGACGCTCCACTAGAGCATTTGTACCCTTTTTCTGATCATTGATTAATTTCTGGCACTACTAGTCCAGAACACACTTTTCTGAGTATTGTTATGTAACGTATTCAGACATTTTATTTATTTGTTTAGAAAGCACTTTAATATATGATCAGTTTCTCAGCTACCACAACTAAAATGTATTAAGCTTGTACTTCTGATTCCTATGGCTGCTCTGCACTCTGTCCACTGAGTTCCAAATCATTTTGATTGAGTGCTTTTATAGTTCTCAGCCTCACTTGTAAGACACTTTAGATCAAAGTGTCTGCTAAATGACTCAATGTTTAATGTTCTTTGTTGCAGGTCACTCTGAAGACGATGATGAGGTTGTTTCAATGATAAAGGAGCTTCTAGACACACGGATTAGGTACCAGACCACCACAGTCACATTTGTGTAACCCAGCAGCGAGTGGTGGCTTTTGACGCGAGGCCTGTTTATGAGCCCTTTAGCTCACGGCTCATTCCTGCCTAAATACTGTCCGGCGCCGTTTTTTAGGCAGGAATTTGAATTCTCAGAGTCTCCCGCTTACTGATTCGGAGGGGCTCCATCGTACACATGGTGACCTTAAAGAGATACACTGAGATATCTATAAATTAGCATTTTCCTGTCTTACACAGATTCACACCGGTGGTTTGATCCCAAATTTATCATAGTGCATCCAGAAGGGGAGTTTGCTGGGTTAGCATTAGCTTTCTATTAGCCGCTTCCATTGACTTGCAGAGTCACATTAGCCTAGCTCTGGTTCATGTAAGGGGAATACACTTGTAATTATTTTCCAAAGCTTTCCAATGTGTTCTGAATAGTCGCTTAATCAAGACGAGAGCCAGACACAACACGGTTTTTCTTTGTCTACAAACACACCGAGGCTACCTGTGATGCGTCGCAGACAGGTTACTGTCCGTCTTCACTACCCAGCCAGAAGCAGCGGATAATATAATTGCACCAGCGGTTTACATTTTAAATCTCAATTTTGGACGGTTCATTATAATTGGCTGTACTGAGCCATCACAACCTTCAGTCAATTCAGACCTCCCTAAATCTCATATTTCAGATCCACATGCGTTTTTTTATTCTTTGCCTATTTGCTGGCGATATTGTTTATTGTCATGTGGTCCTATGTTGGCCCAAACCAACGGATCATGGTCCACCAGATAATCGATCAGAATGCTCAGATGCCATTCAGCGACAGCCTAATTTGAATCACTGTGAAAATGACCATTTCCTCACCACCCTCATTAGGCCTACGGTGCAGGAGGACGGCGGTGATGTCATCTACAAGGGCTTCGAGGACGGCATAGTCAAAGTCAAGTTGGTGGGTTCCTGCACTGGGTGCCCCAGTTCCACGGTCACTTTGAAGAACGGCATTCAGAATATGATGCAGTTCTACATTCCAGAGGTGGACGCGGTCGAACAGGTAAGGGGATGAGAATAATGTTACAACTCTCATTCACATTTTCGGTGCGGTGTGGGAGTGGGGACTTTCAATTCCCCTTGTGCATTTTTTTCGGTACTAATCTCGATCACATACTCATTTCTTTGATTTCATTTTTGGCGCACCCTCCTTTGCCATGTTTTTCATTCCTTTTCATGATTGTGTCTTTCCTTTTGTTTATTTTCCAGGTGGAGGATGAAGTTGATGAAGTCAATGCTAAAGTGTTCTCTGAACTGGAACGCAAGCTACAAGATTAGGATCGCCCTTCGCCCCACACATACCTGTAAACCCTATGTTTGTGAAGGAAAATAGTTTTCACTTTAAAACAAAGGCGGTGGCATAGTGCTTTTGCTTTTGGCTTATGTGCTTTGGTGATTATATAGAATATAAAAATATGTTTATACTGTTGGCGCTGAAGTTGTATCACATTTATGAATATACGGTCATATCCGTATTTATATATGTAATGCTGTTCTGTAACCTATCTGAGCACACACTGTACTCATCTCTACAACACCTAGTGTATTTATTTCCTGTTTTCCAAGACAGGACAAGTTGCTTCTAAAATAATATCCCAATTTTTCTTTGCAGTTATCCACTGTACTCCGCTCACTTATCAGTGAGCAAATTATTAGACATAAACACTATTAAATAACCAAAATAACCATTGAACTGAACATATAATTCAAATTGCTGGTATGGTTTGTAGTTTGGAGCTCTATAATGTACCATATTATAAATAAATGTACTTGCTGAAATCAAATCGAAATGTATCTCCAAGCATTAAGGGTTCTAAGTAGCCTGATATCGCATAACCAATTCGCAAATGCCTATTAGTCTGGAACCTCCTGATTTTCGATTACAAAGAGGCGTTTATGACCGGGCGCCGACCAAAATGCTTCTGGACGTAATTGGATGGACATACAACAAATCCGAGCAACGAAACGTGTGGTATATCAGTGCCATCCATCTTGGTTGTTTATGAAAATGCCTCAACAGAGCTTCAATAGGGGGGTCCTCTGTACAGTCATCGAATCGAACCTGCTAGATAACCGGTTGGATTGGCCCGACCCGGGCCAGGTCTGCTGGAAATCTGTCTGAACGGGAGGGGGGCCAGATGCACCTTGTCGATTTGTCATCTTCCCAGGCTCGGTTCCAAGCACCATAGGGGTAAATTTGACCCTTGACCCTTTGGTTTGAAGGGTGAAAAAGAAGAGTGTTTACGTCTACAATCCTATTGCTCTATCCGAAGACTGTTGGTGATTGTTTGACATCCACAGCATTATCAAAATAATGGCAGCCACACACAACCTTGTTAAAGCAAAAAAAAATATTGTGTGACCCTGTTCAGTGACCTTGTCACCTTCAATTATTGTTTTATGTACAGACACCGAGTTAGAACCATAGACGGTATAAAATAGGTTGTGGCCATAGACTTCAAAAAATAATTGAAAAAAATATATAATGCTGCTTATAGCGGCACCTATAGGTAATTTACCCAAATTATAAGATTGCGCACCAGAGCTGGCACATGCGCGTCTGTAGCAAATGGGTTAGGGCCACGTGTCTGAGTAACAATAATTAAAAAAAAAACTCATCCTTGACACAATTAATCCATCGGACATTTTTTTAATGCTTACACCTCAGAATTTACGGATCAAAAAATTACGTTTCTTTTTTTATTACCATATAATTGTTTTGACTATATTTGTATGGTTTCTATAGCGTCCCAATGGGGCCGATTGTAATCTTGATCATGCGCATTTTGATCGCACTGCGAGGTATCTGTCAAAACACCTTTAGGTGATAATGACAACACAAACTAAAATGAAAAATAAATATCTGGAATTCTACATAACAATTGCCAATGCAATCGTAATTTTAGTTTGGGTGTTAATTTATATATATGTATCTGTCAAGCGCAGACAAAATTCGTACACATTATTAATTGCCTCTACATGCTTTTTAAGTTACATGCATGCTTTAACTGGTACCAATGTAATAATGTATTTTGGGTCAATAGATTTTCGGGCCTAAACAGTAAAGACATACAACCCACAGTCACAAACTGATCTTTCATGCGTATGCGCATGCGCAATATACATGTCTAGAGCAGCCGGGTACAGAGGACAGTGTGGTAAGAAGCCAACGTATTTATGACTGCATTTAATCGAAGAGCGGGTATTGTGAAATGTTATGCATATTTCGGTCACTGTTATGCAGTAGACGTTTGAATCATGATTATTTTCACAATTAAAATGTTTTGTATTGACAACTACCTGTCTAGTGATATTAGCTAGCGCTGGTTAGCGAGGGCCTAGGTTGTTGATAACAAAAACCAGCACGAGTCATGCGCGTTTACTTGCTAAAGGACTCTGCAACGCGTGGCCTTGTTATATGGCGAAATCATCTATAAATATATATATTTGCAAAGGCACTGGCAAGCTAGTATTTTTTTTACGTTAGTCGTCTTGGTTTGGAAGTTGGGAGTTTTGTTATGTTGCTAAATCGCTACAGCGTAGTAGTTAACAAGCTAGGCGCATTGCTGCTGCTAACTAGCTGAGGTAGCAAGAAGGCTTGGCTGGCGATGCTATCACGGTTGCTGTGTCAGCAAGAACTCATCGTATGCCTTTTTGGGTTTGTTTAATAGAAGGAAGCATTTTAGCTGCTGCGGAGACTCCCCCTTTTCCTGAGTGAGCCATGGCCCAGTTCGGGGGGCAGAAGAACCCGCCATGGGCGACTCAGTTCGCCACTACTGCGGTGTCCCAGCCTGGCCACTCTGGACAGTCTCTTGACCTCAACAGCCTACACTGTGAGTATCAGACATGGGGGATTATGGCCACTGCTGTTACATTTACATTATGAATGGACGGCCACTGCTTAAAAATCGATGTCAAATATGCACGTAATTGTATGCTGATTGTGATGATAACAACAATCAAGGTACAATATGTTTGGAATACAATTTGCTCTTTTTTTTTTCGTGGTGGTGCATAATTTAACGACTTTGCATATAGCTCCAAGTTATCTTTGTATCGTTGTGCATTACGATAAAAAAAAACAAGCCCTTTAACTGTTTAAATCTGTCAACTAAATATGTGTGTAATAATCTACCTAAAACGTATCCTTCCACTCCTAAGTATGGCGGCTTTCTCTCGCTCTTTAGCTCTTGGAGTGCAGCAGCCATCGCTTCTAGGCGCTTCTCCTTCAATGTACACACCGCAGTCTGCCTTGGCAGCCGCCTCCCTTGGCAACCAGTCTGCAGCGAACTACCAGCTCTCCCAGCAGACCGCCGCCCTGCAGCAGCAGGCTGCAGCTGCAGCAGCCGCCGCAGCGTTGCAGCAGGTCAGTGACAGGCCGGCCCCCATCTGGTGACCTATTGATTCACTAGCTTGTCTCGTTTTAAATGTATCGCTGGTCTCACATGTCCTGTATTACCTTTCCAGTCTCAGATCAATACTGCCCTACAGCAGTATCAGCAGCAGCAGCAACAACAACAGCAGCAGCAGCAACAACAACAACAACAACAACAACAACAACAACAGCATCAACAACAACAACAGCAACAGCAGCCTCCCCCACAACAACAGCTGTATAATGTACCCCATCAGGTAAGACCTGGTGCCTTAGGCACTGATGTAGTATGTGCTCCTGTTTTTTTATAAAGTTTGTGTTATATCATGTCTTATATTTTGTCAGCCATTTCAATGAGCGTTTGATCTTAATGTCAAAACATGTTGATTTCTATCAATCCAAATTTGAAAATCCACAACCACCGCAACAGCCACCACCTCCACAGCAACAGCTGTACAATGTCCCTCATCAGGTAAAATACTGTGCCTCTAAGCACTGGTGTGTTATTTGCACCTGTGCTCTACATATTTTATTTTGTCAAGCAGTGGTCTTAATGTGATTCTGTTTGTTTGTGCGCAAAAAAATGTTATTTATAGTATATTTACAGTTTGGTTCAATCGTCCATTGTAGTTATCTTCATCATCTCCGTGATGTTGGCACTAAGACAAGCACATAATTACGCTGACTATGTTAAGTTGGTTTGGAACCTATACCATTCAAGTGCACCTAACCACCTAAAGTGCACCTAACAATAAGGATAATTGCAAACCAATCAATGAGGCCTGCGGTGAATTGTAAAATGATCGCAGTGTTTGTTGTGGTAAGATTGACACATGGTAGCCAATCCACTGTTGAACGTTTTTCTTCTCTCTCTCTATCTCCCTCTCTGTGTGCAGCTTCCACAACCTCAGCAGGCCCTGCTTTCTCAGGTAATGAGCTAACTAGTTGTTTTAGACACATCATGTGAAAAGACAATACATTGGTTGCTTAAAGCTTTAGAAATGCAAAAATTGGCTGCTAATGTTTTAAAGAAAGTTTTCGATAATGACAGTCAGGGGCATTGCTAGAATTTGAGGACATCCAGGGCTTTGCCCAGACCTCCAGGGCTTTTAGCGCGGTCCGGGGGGATCCTCCCCGTATTTGGTGCACTCGGGCACCTTATTTACTTTCCAAGTACATGTCCTTCTCATTGTAATAGATCTGCTGTTTAAATGACACACAAAGGAACAAATACGTACTTGGATTTTTGAACAACGATATAATTATTTTTGGAAGGCTTTAATGCATGATAAGAATGACTGTATATATTTTCATAAAACATTCGAGGCTTTGGCCTTGGACGCCCAGGCAGGGTTTCCGTCAGCCGGCAATTCCTGGCCATTGGCCGACTAGAATTACAATTGTCCTGTTGTGATTTTTTTCCCACATAAATTAAATAATTACAAGTCATAGAGCTGAATGGGACTGTATACATAAGACTTGATTCCATTTTTGTGAAAAAGCGACATTCATTTGCATCTCACCACGTCCTGCTTTTTGACGGCTCTAGCCTGCAAAAAAATCAGTTTAAAACCAGATAAGATATCAAAGCCTAACATGCGTTAGGCTTTGTTTTTAAACATGTATTTTTGCACAGGCACGTATCATTGCACACGCGTGGCACCTGTATTACATATTACCTTTCAATTTTAAATTAGGCCGGTTAATAACAAGCAATGGCCGGCCAAAAGAATGGCTAGCGGAAACCGTGCGCGCTGGTCTAACAACACCCATGATGACAGTTCCATAATGGTCACACAATAACAGAAGCAGCTTTCCCTCCCTCAGCCCTCGGTGGCCCTGCCCACCAGCATGGGCATGTCCAATCAGCAGACGGCCCAAATTACAGTATCCTATCCGACGCCGCGCTCCAGCCACCAACCGCAGGCCCAGCCCCAGAAGCAGCGCGTCTTCACCGGCGTCGTCAACAAACTACACGACACGTTCGGCTTTGTGGACGAGGACGTCTTCTTCCAGCTTAGGTAACATTTGAACACGTAGTTTCTTTTCCGTTTTTTCACATGGCCTGTGTTCTCAATAATATGTACTTTAAATTGTGAGTAGGGAGATATACTTTTTATATAAAGAGTCAATGTAGTCAATTTGTGTGCTCTGTGCTTGGTGTGATATACATAATATATTATTTTTATTTGATTTTAATTGATTTCAAGTACAATTTCTACTGTTGTTCTCGTCTTGCCAGTGCGGTGAAAGGGAAGACCCCCCAGGTGGGCGACAGGGTCCTAGTGGAAGCGGTGTACAATCCCAACATGCCCTTCAAGTGGAACGCACAGCGCATCCAGACCTTACCTCAGCTCTCCAACCAATCGGTGAGAACGCTCAATGTTCAGTCGGTGTTTCTTCAGAGAACGTAAATTAGTTGAGACCGAATACAATATACTGATACCGCCTGAATATTTTAATTAACTTTTCAGTTTTTGAAATGCTAAATTTGTGTAAAATGAAGAAGCAATCACACTTGGCTTGACTGGCTTTTTAAAGCAGTTAAGGTTCATAATCTTGTGTATTGCTTATATGGTGTGTATATAGATCTAAATATCTTAAGCTAGAATCGATACTCCCATTAACTGACCAGTGAGTTGCATGCTTGTATCCGTTTCAAAACTGCTGAGGAAAATGTTGCCAATGGGTATGCGTCTAGCTCCAGATTCATTTGACCGAGACACTATAGCGTCTTTTCGTTTCCCAGGAGAGATCATCCCTCTCCTAGTAGAGATTATCCCTTTCTAATCGTGTGTTTGGTTACCTTGGCAACTGTGTGTGTGTGTGTGTGTGTGTTACTGACGTGTGTTCTTGATCCTCACCCTGCATCAGCATCAGCAGCCTCCGCCGTTACCTCAGGCCTCGCAGCAGCTGGGCAACTTCTATGAGCCTCCCATGCAGCTGCGCTACCCGGACATGCACTCTGCGCCGGATAACCGGCAAAACGTAAACCCTTTCCCGGCACGTCTCGCACATTCTCACACCCGCCTTCGGGCTCCTCCTGCACCCATGTTTTTTTTCTCTCTGTTTTGAAGGGGGG
>OMKX01044303.1:2558-23679 GCA_900302425.1 Brosme brosme
CTCTCTCTCTATCCCTCCCCCCCTCCCTCCCCACCCCTCTCTCTCTCTCTCTCTCTCTCTCTCTCTCTCTCTCTCTCTCTCTCTCTCTCTCTCCAAGGTTATTTCAGTGAATTAGTTTGTTTTGCTGTTTCTGTTTGGCATTTGTTCAGAATGTAAAATGAATGTTGTTAGCAGTTCTTAGCTGTAGACGGGGCGGAGAGAAGGGAGAGGCATATTTAGCCATGTCTGTGGTGTCAGGGGTGGTAAGGGAGGGGAGGTGAACCACAGAAGATGGGGAGATTGCGACAGTAAATAAATAGAACCAAATCATTGTTGTGTACATCTCTCCGGTGCTCTTACATGAGCCCACTACGTAACGTTGGCACGTTCTGACAAGGCCAACAACTGATCCCAGAAAGTGCGACAGAATTGCAGCAGTACACCTTTCGATTGTTGTTATATTTCATACAGTATATTTCACATACAGCATTTCTACACTGTAGTTACAAAGTACTCAATAACGCTCTTTAGCAGGGCAAAGATATTAGTAATTTGGATTGGCAGGTCACATATGCCAATAGAACTAACGTCAGCAAATATTAATTTTGTGTGATGTGTGGAAGCGAAGCACCACATCCATGTGTAAGAATCCCGTTTCTCTCCTCAGTGATGTCACTGGGTGAAGGTGACGCACAGCAGAACAGGTCCAGCACACAGCATGGCACACAGCACCACATGCATGCGGGGAGCGGAGATCTTGAAGAGCCATTCAACCGGCTGACAGAGATTCAAATGGCCATCTCAACAAGGGAGAAGGCGGTGATCAAATGTGATCAGACTCGTGGATCAACATGTGCCATCATTCTGCCAGAGCAGCAAAGGGGAGATGGGTAGTGGCAGCCAGTCCACACTGTGAGGGGGCTAACAGACATCCATTGCCGCTCAGCAGATTTTACAGACCCTACTCCGTGTTTTCAAATATGTATTTTCCCCGTTTAGTCGGGAAGTCAAAGCTCAAGCTTGCCAGTGGAGCTTGAAATGAGGGACGGAGCTTTTCCTCATGGCTCCATTCATCTTTTATCTAATGGTTATATTTACTTTTTTATGTCCATCTTTATTTTGTGTAAGTGTGAAAGTAAATGTTTCTATTTTGATAAAGTCAGTCGTGTCCAAGGCAGCGAGCGCAACGAGGATTTATTAAACAACACTAATATTGGACATAAAGATAGCATGGCGGCCGTCCTCCATAATCCTTTCACAACTCCACAACCAGGCACACATTCCTCAAAGGTTATTGAAATCCTTGGCACTGTGTTGAGAAAACGCCCTCATTCGTCCCGAGCGGACCTGTTGGTAGAGCATGTCTGGGTTTTTAAGTGCTAGAGCTTTCCGTCTCATTTGCTTTGCATTTGGTTGTGTCTACAGCCTACACCTGCTGAGTTATTTCCACAGGAAATCTGTCAAACTGCAGCATGACCAGATGGAAACAAATAATTACGATCGGGAGTTTTGCCAATTTTACATCACGGCTTAATGTCAAATGACGAACCAATTATCAAATACATGCAAAGGACTTGTCAAAATAATGACGGTCGATTATGAAACGAGTCGGTCTTGACTAAGATATATTGCGACACAAGTTGGATGGGATGACAACAATTCTTGTCAGCTAAGTGCAGCTACTGGTTTCAAAAGCACTAAGCATCGGTCTGTGTGTCCACAAACAAAAGTGTTGATGCAGAGTAACCTCCCCTCCAGCTTGGTCTCTGCCAAAATACTGTTGTTGCTCTCTAACAGCCTCCCAGTTCAACAACAGTCAACAGCCAGTCAAGACGAAGCTTCTGTAGCTCAGACTGAAACCATTACACACAGCGATCTCAGAATGCTCTTTAACAGCCTCACAGTTCAACAACATCAACAGCCAGTCAAGATGAAGCTTCTGTAGATCAGACTGAAACCCTTACACGCAGCGATCTCAGAATGGTCTCTAATCGCCAGCCAGGATGAAGAAGCCTCTGTGCTGACTGAAACCATTACACAAGTTCAACCCAGAATGGTGCCGGGACTCAGCGGGGAACAGGATTAACTATATCGAGATCAACGGTTAACAAAGAAGATCATCAAATATTCTGTCGGAGAAAGCATAGGCTGCTTTATAGAGGAGTATCTGAGGTTGTTCTTATACTAAAACTATCCATAAGGCAATAGCGGGTGTCTGGACATCATCAATTGAACAGCTTTGCCAATGCTAGCCTCAGCACCGTATACATTCACCCACTGTCTGAACAAGTTCAAGAGAACATTTGTATTTATGAGGTGATTCATCATTTATTTTTCAAACGTACATAAAACACCAAGAATTAATCATCAAGGCAACGCAGCCAAGAGGAAGGTTGAAAATGCTTAACTAAATACATTTCTTCCCACAGTAGTTTTTCTTTCAAGCCATACACATTTTATGACCTATATAACTGTTTCGTTTCCAAGGTAACTTTACTACGGAGCGTCAATATCGCCGATCTTTCTAAAATTGTAAATCAGATTGATGCGGTGATCGATTAACAGTTCGTGACGTATTCGTTTGTGGTTATGATTTAAATTCTGTTGATTTGCAATTTATCAACAAAACAAGATTGTGAGTCAGTAACCATGCACAGGTCGTTGAGAGGTTGTTTTTTAAAGATCATTGGTTTGGAATCAGGCTCGGCTTGTCTCTTGAATGTATTATATTATATTATATTATTATATTTTAAATTATTTTGGGGATTATTGTGAAGGAGGGCAGCCGTTGCTCAAGAAATACATTTTTGCGCGGCCTTACCTCAAGGTCCACCGGTGAAACAATCACACAACGACATGGAATGATCATGCGTCTGATTGAATTTCGACAAAAAACAAATGTCTTCATATGCAGCCACTGGAAACAAATGCGGCCGGTGTTTGCAACGTAATACAGGATGGATATGACCGCGGCAGATGGGTTGAAGGTAGAACTTTAAAATTGGTTTTGAAAAAAAAAAAAGATGTTGGACCATCCCCAGCCAGTGTGCCAAATGTCAGGCCGCTAACGGGTCTCGGGCCTGCCATACATCCAGGCAGACGTATCCCCAGAGGGATAAAGCAGACAGTTACTGGGGGTTCAGCACTTTGTTCACGGGCACCTAGAGAGAGACAAAGCAGCCATCCGTCACCAGTCATTAAAACAATAAAGAGACCTAAACGCCTGGCCAGGTGAGCAGGTCCATTACAAGAACCAAAAGAGGAAATCAGGATTCCAAGCACAGCTTTGGCCCGTACAGTAGGGCTTCAGATAGAAATCAATTAGAGGAGCAGGCAACTGCCCATTACAACACCAGCATGCTTATCCTCTGATTCAAAGCCACAGGGGGCTGGTTCTGCTCACAATGCAAATGAGAGCACAAGAGAAGAATCCCCAAATGCTCATCAGCTCCCAATCGCAAGCAATGTGCCATTGGATATTTAATACATCATGCTCCCTCTCTCTCTAAGGTGGAGCGGAAGGTTATTTGGCTAGCAGTCACAAATAGTCCTTTCACAGAAAATATCAAAATAAAATAACTGAGCAGTGCGTATGAGCAAAGAAGTGTATTCCTAGAGCCACTTTTGACACAAAATCGTATGCATGACAAACCAGATTGAGAGGATAATACGGAGGAATGTGAATCAAACTGACACGATAATGACATCTCTTTATCCCTGATGTTTTGTGTTGACCCCGTGGAGTCAAGGAGCTTCTTCACCATAGATTGTTAAAGTTAGGTTCAAACAAAGCCTTTGTTGTCACTGCCACCGCTAAATGGCGCCCAAAGCGGCCTGTGATTTGGAGCTCGTTAGACGGAAACATCATGTACAAATATTCATCTTTTATTCTTGAGCATGCCCTTCGATTTGTCTTCACTGGTGGGAGGTTGGAATGCCATTATTTGACGAGATCTAAATTTAAATCTAAAACGCATCCATGACTTTTCAGTCTTGGAAAAAGGTCAGACAGGGACACATCCTTAATCATATTCATTAAACTTGACAAATCGCTCATTTAAATTTAGAAGAAAGAAATAATCCGTTGTGCTCGTTATCACCCGCTTTGAAAGAAAAGAGGTGGTATTTTTAACTTCCATTCAGCTTCCCAAAGTTTGTACCAAAGTAAAATGGGTTAAAATAAATATATATGTCAGAACCAGATAACACTGATAGCACTATCGTCAATGCTAAGAAACGGCACAGTCTTATCATTTCTTAAAAAGGTTCACATAACATAGATTTAACATGTAATATAGTTGTCATGTAGTGAGTGATCACTAGATGATAGATGAGGTCATATAGTTGAGTTGAGTGATCACTAGATGATAGATGATGTCATATAGTTGAGTTGAGTGATCACTAGATGATAGATGAGGTAATATAGTTTAGTTGAGTGATCACTAGATGATAGATGTCATATAGTTCAGTTGAGTGATAACTAGATGATAGATGATGTCATATAGTTCAGTTGAGTGATAACTAGATGATAGATGGTCATATAGTTCAGTTGAGTGATAACTAGATGATAGATATGGTCATATAGTTTAGTTTAACTAAATGATACCAACATTGATAAAATATTAGTAACTTTCATCTGAAACATGTTTTTTTAATCTACCTAATCAGCTGAAATTAAAATATTCTTGTCGGTGCTTTGAGCATATTGTGTTTGCGTTGTAAAATAAACACACTATTCTATTTGACCGTTGTTGTTCATGTTTGATTTGCAGGGTATTGATCTGGAACTGTTCAAAGGCAGAGTTGTCCCGTTAATTAAAAAAATACTGCACCCCCTTGGATCGAGTATTGACCAATCAGAATCCAGCATTCAACAGTGCTGTGGTGTAAAAGCATATAGTTTGCAGTATCATCATTACATGATGTATTAGTTTGCATGCAGTAGACAATGGATGTGTTCTTAGGCCAGCATCGCCTAAGAGGAACGCAGCAGAATCGACGGCATGTTATCCCTGTTATTCAGGGAATACTTTTACCCAGAACAAATTTTTGCAAGTGCAGTATGACTAATAAACATTTACTAGTCTTGTAAAAAAAAGGTTAATTGCTCTGTTTGCTCACTTGATGTATAATCTTACTGTAGCAGGTTCAAGGAGTGGGCGGAGACAGATTTGGCGGTTGATCAGCCGGTTCGCTTTATTGCACAAAAAGCGAACAACAAGTAACTCATATAATGAACGAAAAAGGAACAGTAGGGTCCACAAATACGGTGGCCAGGCTCTCTACACTTTGGCCTCTGTCGCTCTGTTCACTCCAGCGTCTGCCGCTCTCTCGTTTCTTTCTCCTCCTACTGAAAGGCAAAGCAGACACATGAATACACACTTCCTGATTGGGTCTGATTGCGGACACCTGTCCGCAATCAGACCCAATCTTCCCAGCAGACCCGGTGCTCCATACTCCCCCTACAGGCCAGACGCCGCCCCCCTCCACACTTACACATAGGCATACCCTTTGCAGATGACAATGTAGTGTGTTGTCGCTGTTCAAATTGATTTCTTCTGGTGGGTCAATTATGCTGAGGCTTTGGTCACCACGGCAACCCGTCTCAACAACATGATCAACGAGGGGTACCTCTCTCTGGGTCCATTGTGTTACCGTCGTTGCTGCTGTGTGCTATGGCCTTCGACAGCACACGTTTCAGGCAACAGCCTCGTCTGAGGCTCGTTCTCAAGTCACGGCGTTCGGCATTTCGTCTCAATCCACTTTCTGACGCTCTCAAAGATAATTCTGTGGAAAAGATGATCAACTCCATCGCTTCTCGTGATAAAATAGATGGAGGCGTCCCAGTGCTTAGCAGCAAGCTGGTATATCACCGTGTTTATATGACACCCCACTTCCTGTAAACCCTGCGGGGTGGAAAGGAAGGCAGTCAGCCATAAAACACGCCATACTCCCTGCATCCAAGTATTTATGGGCACAACAAAATAACAGCCATTAAATCACACCTCAAGTGGGACGGACGACTACTGGGCTGGTCGTGTTGCCGCAGTCTTTTCACTGTTCCCCTAGCTGTACACTTAGCATGATGCTATACACTTAGTATTACGCTATACAATTAGCATCATGCTGTACAGTACACCTAGCATTATGCTACAGCCTTAGCATTATGCTACAGACTTATCACTCTGCTATACACGTAGCATTATTCTATAAACGTAGCATAAACGCAACGAGTGTATACATTTTTTTTGAGAACATCTTCAAAGGGAATATTTAAACGGCGGAGCAGAATAATGAGTAAACTGGACGTCGCCGGGGACTCTCATACCGTGAAACGACGGCGAGCTCCTCTTCCCACACACGTGAACCCTATTACTTGACTTGAGTTATTGAGCAAGTAAATGATGGCACAATATAGTCGGATAATTGGCTTGTAGGCTTGTATAATAAACGGCCGATGGCCAGTTTCCTCAAAGGTTAAATATGTGTCACGTTTGTTGGCACCGGGACAAATCATTCTTTTTGAAATGTCCGTCAGACTCCAGGCTTATTTCGTCCGAAGCGTCTCTCCCCAGCGTCTCCCTCTCTCTCTCTCTCTATTCTCCGGCCAAGCTGGCCTTTATTTAAAACGAGGCGAATAATGTGCTGAGGGTGAGCCGCGGTGGGCTGCTGCCCAGGGGTGTAAGGAGGGCGTCGCGAGATCGCTCATGTTATATTTGTTTTCTGTGTCTGGAGGGCTGGCTATCAATCAGAGCGGAGAAGGGGACAAAATAATAATAATGCTGTAGTAATATAAAATAAAAAGGAGAAAAAGAATACGAGGGAGGGAAAAAATAGCCCCGGCGAAAATGGCTGTCGAGGGTTGACAGGTGAGTGAACACTTAACAGCACACCGAACGCGGCGGCGGCAGAAAGCAGGAGCGCGGACGGATAGCGGCCTGGGAGAGTTCGGCCTTGGGCTCAGCCAGTGTCAGTAATCATCGGTGAGAATGCATTTAGTGGATCATTCACGGTGCGCTAGTCAACTACCCCCGTCGACCGCCCGTCTCTGCTGCAAATGCACGCCGTTCAAAAGTGGTGTGTGTGTGTGTGTGTGTGTGTGTGTGTGTGTGTGTGTGTGTGTGTGTGGTGTGTGTGTGTGTGTTTGTGTGTTGGTGTAAGTGTGTCGAAAAGGTTTTAATAGGGTATTGAATGGGACATTTTAAACCTTAAAAGTCTATGTGCTATAGCTTAGGAGTCATATACTAAGTGATTGATCGATTCAAGTCATTTATTATATCGACTCCAAACACAGACTCTCGGGTAAAAGTCCTCTTTAGTTAAGGATGCCACTGCATTTATCAAACATCCCCCAAAACGGTTCTTTTTTAATTGAACAACTGATACAAAAGACTGGGAAGTGAACCAGTTCTTGCCAGGGTGTCTTCACGCAAAACGTAGGACGTAACAGAACACATAACCTACCGATTAGACCTAGTTAAAACGAAAGGGACACATAATTTGAGCATCATTATCACAGCCTTTACACGGCGTTAAACATGTTCTGCAAAATTGCGACATCTTGTACAACGTAGGGGAAGGCATTAAATTGCAATGGTTAGGAAATTGTTCAGCAAAAATGTTGTTGAACCCTATTGTGTTTTCTCTACTATTCCATCCGTCCAAAGCTTCATTTAGATAATTAGAGCAGCTCTTGGTGATTGTGCGGAGCTTACCATTAAAGTCTTCCCTGGAGGGAGAATCTTAAAGTACGTGTGTTTTCCGGATGATCATTGCCTATAAATATCAAAGCTTCTTGACCTCATAATTTCCGGTGGGGTAAAGTTAATGCAGCTTAATCAAAATCCTCTTAGGATCATAACGGGCGACCTCTGGAATAGACCAACTGGATTATTGCTGCTAAACTCCCCTCATCTTCACTGGTTAATTGTGTTTGCAAACTAAGTTCATGTCGAACCATTGCCATTTTACAAATTGTCCCACTTACCCTTCCCGAAACATCTTCTTTCATTCTTACAACACTCATTTGTTTTAACGCTTGAAAAACAAGAGGTTAAAGTTGTTTGCTTCAACAATAAACCAATCTCGAACTACACACCATTTCTATTCTCCCCATTAGTTACCATGCCAGACTAAGGCAGTTGCATTGTGGGTAATGACTAAAAACACTGCTTTCTCTTTCCGATCAAGCTACAATGCACATTTACTTAGAGGAAACAATTGTCTATTAAAACTCACCAGGTTGCCAGTCGTTGGTATTTCCTGCCAAAATGATCTTTATCTTTTTTTTGTCACTCCGTCTGAGGCATTAGAAAGGTGATTGTGCCGCTGCCAAAGCAGATCAATCCGTCCCCTTTGTGTTCATTTGTTTTCGCTCTTTGCATACTCATTTTCCCCAGGTTCTTCCTTCTGTGTACTCTCTCAACCAGGGATCACAGCTTGACTTGTATGCAATCATTAGTGTGGTTGTTTCATTTTGTGACTGTGCAAAGGTTGTTGTGGCCCCTGAACAAAGTCTCACAGCTGGATCTGGAAATAATGGAATATAAATAGAATGGGCTGACATGCAGCCTGTGCGTTCCTTTCTAGCGTTGTCACACGTTATGTACACATGTCCTTCTGATAAGCTACCTTACAAATAGATCTGCCAATGTTTTATATTCCTGTTCATGTGCCGTACCAGCCAGGGAGATCAAGTGTGAAAGGACCCATCTATTCTCCATCTATCAACACAGGCTTTTACCCTGTCTACCTAACAATACTGAGGGTTTATATATATATATACTGTATATATATACGTTGGAGGACAGGAAGGACAGAACACGTTTCAGATCACTGGCATTGTTATGATTTTGTTAAATTGGTAAAGATATTATAATGTATCATATACAGTATATGTCCTTCAGTGGAACGTCTTGCAATACCATGAGTGCGTACATTGTAAGCATGGGGGTCCCAGTGCGAATCGTCTCACACCCATAGCAGGGCGGAGTTAATGCCACGCTCTGCCAGGTGAGCTACACAGTACCACAGTCACAATACAAATCTATTGTTGGAAATTAAATTAACATGACGACGATCAATATCACGATGATCAGCATCCAACACACTGAGTCTTCTAACATGACCGCTAATCTTGAGAGAAAGTCCATCTGGAAACTTGTGTTCCAGATGGACATGGAAGACATGGCTCTACTCTACTGGCAACTCCATCTTGTCAGTGACAAACTGAACGACATTAGCGTCCTCGTCCTCATTTGATGTCAGATAAACTAAAAAAACTGCATTAAATATAACAACTTAAACTGGCTACAACATGTTTACCTTAGATTTGGGGGAACTTGCATGGAAAGAAAATTGAGGGGCAAAAACGAAAAAATCTATCAAACAACACACACAGGACATTGCTGAGATGGAGGTGGCCACCAGTGTGTGGGCCACTGCTGATATTTAAACCTAACTGCCACCCGGCAAGCCAATCAGCAGAGACAATCATCAAATCCACTAAAATGAACTGAAACACAAAAACTATGGCACACAAAGAATTATGAACAGAGGGAGGGACATTAACACAAGCAATTGCTAAATATCACCAAGGGACACAGCAATGCAGGTGAAATGTGTCACATCTTGTGTTTCCGTATGACGCTTGTACAAAGTGATGAGACCCAAAGCAGGACCTTCATCTCAAACCTTTCCAAATGTTCCTGGACCAATGGTCCCCAATGGGTAACCATTTAAAGGAGAACTAGGCTAATTAAATCACTATTTTCTTTTAGAAGGAAGAAGTGCGTTACACAACATCAACCCGGTTTACTTAATAAATCGTGGATAAGTTGGACCATTGAAGCCTTTGGTCCAGGATTTTGTGTTTCTCTATTGGTCCGATTTGAAGACATTAATGATCCAACTTCTCTGCAAACATTATGTGGAGACGGAGTATTGCTCTTATTCTAGAAAACAGCCGAGTGTGTCGGTTCCCCTTTAAGAAGCCTCATTAACATGCTGTGGTCCCCTCTTTTGAAGCCTGTAGTCTGTTCCAGTACAGAGACTTTGCCACCAACCCCTCTTCAACTCTTAGATCCTTCATAACTCTCAACAAGGGCTGTCTCATCACGGAAACCAGACGGAGACACACCATGAGTGTTATTGAGTGCTAAGGTGATCATCCAGCTCATTAGAAGCAACCATTTAAGCAATCTTTCCGAGAACTGTGAGATTGGCATCAGGCTTAAGTTATTAACTATAGATGTGTAACAGATTAGTAATTTTATTTTCTTGGCATTCCCACTTCCATTTTTTAGAGCAGAAGGGAACAATGCAAACCACTTCAGCATTTATGACCATTTATCCTTGTGGCTCTTCATTGTTCATTCATCCTTTGTGGTTATTTTCTATACTGGAGAATATGCTTCAATGTATCTTTGTATGCATGTATTTGAGGATGTTTTCCACAAGGTTGGACAGAAGAGAAGAGCATGTGAGACAGACAGCTCTGGGAATGGTTAAACCTTCCATTGGGGTGGCATTGAAATTGTGTTTCTTACACTTTCGTTGTACATTTGCTGAGGACTGCAGCAAAAAGAACACATACATAATCAGAAGATGCGATCACATGCGGAGGTCACTCTTATGCTTTTGAATAACCAAAATCTAGTGCATAACCACGGCTGTGCGCGGGGAACAAGGAACATGCTGTGACAATCCAAGCAGAATGCTTTGTTTAGAGCTCGGACGGACCAACAATATGCTTAAGTTATGTGATATTAACATACACACACTTTCTGTGCATCAGGTTGATGTGTATATAAAAAAAAAACACAGGACACACACACACACACATACAAACACATATTGCACAATGCATATATACATACTTAACTCTGCCTCAACCTTTTGCAGGAGACCTTTAATCCACCATCTTAGCACGGCTCCTAGTCCAGGCAGGATCTCTGCGGTGAGATACGGGGCCCATCTATGTGGGGAGCGTTAACTCTGTGGCCGCCGCATGCGGCCTTTAATAAAAAAAAACACTCCTCAATATACATCAGAGATGATTGCGATGCTGCAGAGGGGGCCTAAACACACACAGCCCAACTATATTTCACAGGTAGCCATGGCATTTAAATGTCACACGGAATTAGATAGTTGCATCTCGGCTACACCCGCAGCTCTTCCTCCGTACGGCGAATCCTAATATATTCTCTGTTGAACAAGAGCGCTGCAGACCGACCTCTGGGGAGAGCAGGGAACACAAGCGCCCGGCCCTCGCTAGGCTGAGCCGTCGCGAGCGGAGCGTGTCCGCGAGCAGAGCCATACCTTCCTCTTTCTGTTGCCTTGCTACATCTCTCTGCTGGCAAAAGATTTGGAGAGCGATGGATCACGCCGAGCCAAGCCCCAGCTATCTGGCAGACCATCACACAGATGGGCTGGGCTGAGCCAGCCGGACCCACGGGCAGCTGGGCGTGATGATGCGCAGGATGCTTCCTATCAACAGGAGGTACCGTGGCTCACGGGCTCCACGGGAACAGACACACCTCGCAGGTCCACCGAGCAAAGAAACCGAGGGGTGCAGAGAAATAAAGAGCAGGGGAAGAGAGGGGCCGCGAGGTCAGATGGAGCCCGGGGCGTGTCGCACAGATGGGGAGACAACGCATTCGTCTGGAATTGGTTTCATAGTATGCCTAGGATTTTTCTTTTGTTGTCGCCTTAATTTCAAATATTTGCCAAGCTTGAAATGTTTCAAATATTTGAAAGGAATACATTTTTTATAAATGAGGGCCGCATGTGGTCAAGGGGGTTCTCCGGGTTTTGGCAGAAGTCAGAAAAGGAAGGGGTAATTTAAGAAATGTTTTTGGGGTTGTGGGCCTAATGAGCGCAACAGAAATCGCATAGAGGTCCGCCTCATTTGATGCTGATTGTAGATTTTCTCTTGTTTGGATGTGTCACGGTTTGCCCGACACTCTGTCCCCTCATCAGCATTCAGAAAAGTGTCTTTGATCGGCTGGAATATGCCAAAGAAATATGTATGCATCTAGCGTTATGTCTCATCGGGGATGAAGAGGAGTAAGTAAGTAAGTAAAATGAATGTGTGTGTATTCAGTTTGGTTCACAATGGCTTTATATTCTCAGCTTAATCTTAGTTAGTCCATATAAGCTTGAACTCGCGGGATCAGGGCTTATCTTTAAATTGCAGACTACATCAAGTATTCAATCCATGGTCAATTTCCGTTCATGTGCCATACCAACATTGTATGGTGCGTATTCCCCACTACCATTAAAGCTGCACCTGTTGCCATGTTGGGGAGCAGGTTGTTAGCCGTAGTGACAAAGCAGCCAGGATGTCACTGCAATCTGGCTCCGCAAATCCTCAGTCATTGGAGAGCCGAGCTGGTGATTGCAGTCGCGCTCATGCAGAAATGCTGGATGCGATGAGCATCTGTTGAACGTGGAATATTTGAAGTACTTCCTTGGAGCTGTGTGTTGCGCTAGCTTCACGTGTCGCGTCGTTGCACCAGCCCCTTATAGTATTGTCCTCCAACTGTGCAACATAAACATCCAGAAATATAGGTTTTAAACTTTAGGGATTAACAGCACCCTGAGGCGGGAATCTGTTGATCAATTACCACTTAAAGTCTGGAATGTTGGAACAACACAAAAGGTTGCCATGCTTGTGTTTGTGATAAACAGAGCTCCCAAAATGTTCATATTTGTGATGAAACTTAAGCATAGTAGATGGATGCTTAGCAGCTTCCCCATACTTGACAGCTAAGTCTCCTGGTTCTCTTAGGGGATCAGGGAATGCAGATGGGAAAAGTGACGTGCTAAGCCTACCGTTGTAGTTCAAATCTAATTCCAAGAAGAAATATATTTTTCTGAATATGGGAAATCCACGTTCACCCTATGCATAGGTGGCTGTATAAAATACAGGTTTGAGTTGACTTGATGACCTAGGAGACCTAGGAGGTCATGTAATTGCTGGCAATACAGCACAGTTAAAAAAAACAGTCATGTTACAGTACTTACAGCAGTAACTGTGATTTATGATGTTCAAAAATATATCCCTGATATGAAAAATTGGCACCTTACCCTGAAAACGATATACCGTGACCGAAAACCATCCTAGACACTTTTCCAAAGCGGCTACTCATGCAATCTTTAATAGAGTGCAATAGGGAGTGGATGACCATCATTCTGATAACAATTGACCACTGCAGGCTGCCATACTACTCAAGAGATGATTAATTTATGAGCTGTCTGGCCCCGGCCGAGGCCCCAGTGGTGATGGGTGCTGCTGACGAAGGAGAAGGCAACAATGCGCTTGTTACCCGACCAGCAGCAGCTGCTCACGCTCTGAGTATTAAAGCTTGATGAAACTCGTAGACACAATCCTCAACAGTGAGAGGCAGAAATCAATTCGCTCTCGGTGAATAGAATCAACATTTGGGCCTATTTGTTCACGTTTTATGGATTAGGACGCGGCTCCTACCAGCATGCCGTGGAGAGGATCCGTGGTGGTGGCTGTGTCCGCATGTCATGGAGGTGCTGGAGATGAACCCAGGTTGAGGTTAATCTCATTGAGCAGTTGTGGTGCACAGCGCTCTGAGCGCGGGGCTAATAGCATGCAGGATTGACCCGCAGTGAGAGAGCAGGCGATGCCGCTGAATGCACTGTCCACATGACGACTGGGACCAATATAATGGATCCCCATCACGCTGATCACTTTGACCTCGTCTAAACTAGCTGTCTATCAAGCCAAGGTGTTCAAACATCCCTGGTCCAAGTCAAGTGTCTAAAGGATCTCCCGGCCTAATGATAATACGTTTGTTAACTGAACCTTCGGCAGCTGCTAATGGCTGGGCTCCTGAAGGGGTCGGATATCGAGCGTAAACTTAGCTGATGTTCGTCAGAGACCCGGCCCTAAACCGCTCCGAGCCGCCGAAGGTCTTAGGCTGAAACAATGGATTTAGAGAAATGACACGGGTTCGCACAAGCTCAGAGAATGGACTTATTCCACCACTTGGAAAGATTCCAACACTATAACCTGAAAAGCTGGGTCTTAAGCCTCTGGTGACAGACTGTTCTTCGTATCAGAGAGAGGGAGTTCTCCTGTCTCCTGTTCATCCCTAGAAGGATGGATTCCTCTTAAGTTTGCTTTCTCAAGGTTTCTTTTTTCTTTCTTCTTTGGGTAACGTTTTCCTAGCTCAGTTGAAGCGTTGAAGGGTCCTAGGTTTTCATCCAGTGTGAGCCTGTGAAGACTCCCTTTGAGACTCAAATTGTGATAAAGGTCCATAGGGATGAGCCTGATTTGACGTGCTATCGTGAATGCTCTAATTTAGCCCAGGCTGCTCTTGTTCCTGACTCGTCCTGTACCTTTGGTTGCATACTAAATTGAAGCCTTTGTCTTGGCGTTGTCATGCAAGCTAGAGGAAACCGTGTTCTGATTTCCTATCACCCTTTGTTACACCTTGCGTCCCTGTCGCATTCCCAATGCGGTGTCCTTACCTTAGGCGCACTTATCGTTCATTCCTAACTTTTACCTCAGCCTAGCAAAGTTTACCCAATTTAAACCTCACTTTAAACTCCTTGATGCTAATCCTCATCCTAACCCAGTCCTGTTTATATATCCCTTTGGTGGTAGAAAAGTGAATACAGGATCAATAAGGCGATCCATAGTGTAGAATTGTGTGCAATTAAAATAAAATAAGGAAAATACACAAACATTATTTGTAATATGCTCAATTATTTGGTGTACAATACTACATAAAATAGAAAGACATAGAAAAGCTAACAGAAAAAAAACAAGTACAAGACAAAGGAAGTCAGTAAACAGTAAAGTAAAACATCCAAAGGAAAAAGTGTCCCATCCCACGAGGCGGTTCACAGTCTCTGTGTGCACTCGTGTTTGTTTCCCTCTTTCTATTTATTTTTCGAACAATAGAAATACATGGGTCACACTCTGCTGCCAAGCCGGGGAGCAGCGTTGCCACATTAAAAGAGCACTAAAGGTCAGCACCCGGGAGAACGCGGGGAAGGAAACGACAGAGAGCTGAAGAGCCGCCTGATTAGAGGAAGCTCATATTGGGAGGCGACCGAGGGAATTAGCAAGACGGGAGGATTTACTCCCATTCAAGGCTCTGATTGCTGATTGCCGGTGAGGGCGGAATACAATGAAAATAAAAGGATAAACGAGCCCTCTGCGGTGACAGTGGTCAGTGTTAAGTGTGGATGTTGCGGGGGAGGATCGACAGTTCGGTTGGGTTTAGTTTTATGGTTTACTTGAACCACCGCATACTGCGGCTCTTAATCTCTACGTTCAGACAACAGAGCGGTGCTTAGAGGGGATTCCTCTGCAAATTGAGGGGTTTACTTAAGGCACGTTTGACCCGAGTAAACATGAAAGCATTTGGTTCCCTGCTCTGTATTAAGCTATCTTGGATACCCATTAATACACATGCTCACCTTTGATAATCTGCACAACACATTCAGAGTCTATTGGCTTGACTTGTACATGACCTTTAAAGCTTCAAACATGTTGCTAGCAACATGTTTTGGTTGTTTGACGACAGATCTATACTGTTGACTTTAGCTATGGATGTTTACCATTTTTTTATTAGGCCGACAGTACAAAATAAAAAAGATGGGTGAAGGGCATCTTTTAAAACTCCATCTTTAAATGGATCATTAAACAAGCAATCAATAAGTAAACTCTCTGTGATACTGTGATATTTAGCTTTGGTTAGCCAACATTATGCCCTGGATATTTAACTGGGCCTGGATCTATATTCTTCCCCATCTCATTTCAGTAAGTCAACACAATAATAAGTATAATAATACACCGGGGAATAAACAAGGTTATGGTCAGCGTAGAAGCAGAAGCGGGGCTGTGATTCGAGGCGTGGTTAACACCACAGCATGTGTGCGTTTTACTGCAGAGAAACCAGCGGTCTGTCTGGGCTTTCTATTCTGTGTTTCATGTACAGCATGACCGAAAAACTCTGTTTTTGTCTTCCCTTTTGAGTCTCGGGTGGATGAAAGATGAAGGTGTTTTTTTACTTTCAAAGATGTGGAACTAGAAATGGAAATGACCTACAAATGTTAGATCTGTCTAGTTGTATGTTTATCTTTCAGAAGACAAAGGTTAGATCTTTAAGGTTTTATTTTTATCCTTCAGAATGGAAAATAGTCAGTGGCAGCCAGAAAGCATATCACATTCATGGCATGTTGTTTGTTGCTTTGGAACCCCTAGCCCTGATGAGGTCAAAGTATTCAGGGTAAAAGTGGTGCTGATGTTATTAAAGGAGCAGTTTAATCACACGGTTTGAACCTTTTTTCATTCTGTCTCTTCATTAGTCTGAGCGAACATCGTTATCCCACTGAGGTCTGGAAAGGGCAGCGTATAGCGTTGCTGTAGTTACAAATGTGATAAACAAATCAATCATTTGCTTAAGAACTGGCCGTTTTCTGCGTTGCCTCTCACTCGGAACGCTGAAAGGACGGGGAATGTAGGGCTCAAATCCCGGAAGTGGAACACAGACTCAAGGATCGGCTAGTCAACCATCAACAGTCAATCTGTTGCCTTCAACATCCATTCACCGGATCTTCCTTTCATATTCCATTCCAGGTTTTCAAACATCAACCTCAACATCTTCTAGGGGAAAAGCCGTTAGGGTTTCCAGCTCAGATGCAACTCTTGTGAGGTGTCGGTATTATTATTATCGCAATTGATAAGAGTGTGCGTACCATCTGAATCAATATTAATATTCTGTTTTCATTTAGTTTCATTAAATACTCGTATATCTTTCATTAAAATCATCTACATTTCTATTAAATCAAATTCTCTGTCGTACTGAATGTTGCCCTGAAGCTACTATACAAAGCTAAAGGTTGGCCTTTAATCGTATGCTTTTAAATCAAACCATCTATCTCTCCCTTACCCTAACCTTAAGCAGAATGAAATACTACAAGTGAACTCAAACAACAGTGCCTACATATATAATCTATCCATATTAATTAAACGTCATTGGATTTTATTATTAATATTATGAAATATGTCAATTACAATAATTTTTTGCTCTTTTCCAGAACACAAACGTAATATGCACGAATGAGAGATAACTTTTACAAGCATGAGTGGCGTGGGCAGTATAGGTAGATGAGCCCTGTATGGATGCAGTTGTTTTTCTGTCAGGGCCAGACGTGATCAATGGCAAAAGCCCACTCACGGTGATGGCATTGCTATTAACAGGAAGTACACCGACTAATTACCTCCAAGCAAGGTTTCCGACAAGCACCCCTGCTCAAAAGCATCTATTCCCACCATGTATAATTTATAAGCAGACTGCGTAAAACAACCGTATTCTCACAAAGACATGCATTGTAAATGGGCTCGGAGGTAGACTACGATGAAATAAGAAAGCAAATGCTTGTGAATATCACGGGGGTTAATTATTATAAATATTGCCTCATGCCTGATTGGCTCCCTCCTTTAGTTGTTAAACACATTCATACAAATTTCTCAATGCATCATCCCCACATTCACCTTAATGGCCTCTATTAGGCTACTCTCCAGTGTGTAAAAAGAAGGGAATTAGAAGCTCCACTCTCCACTCGACAACAGCTAAACACAGGGCTCTCTTAAAGCACAAACAACGATCCGACATTTCAACCTTATTTGGAATAAACCTACCGAGTTTTACCCAAGAGAGTTACTAAGCACCACTTTTTTGGGGGCTTAATTTCAAGACAGTCAGAGTTTGTCTTTCAATAGATTACATGGCAATGTCGATAACGTGTGTGATTATATACAGTATACATAATAGCATATTCAATCAAAAAACCAATGAGGTGCTGACAGCAAAACACTCAATATTCACAATAACGTGCACCCAGTCGTCTGGTATCCTGGTATTTTCACTGTATGGATGCAGGAGTCGAATCCTGTCTAGACGTTTGCGTTAGTTTTGTCCAGAGAATACATGAACGTAGTGGGACATGTAATAGAGGCAGCAGGGCCTTGCAGGGCAGCTGTAACTGAAGGGAACCTGCATTGACGAATGGGAAAGCGATCAGGCTGGAATTGGCTGCTGTGCCGTACAACCGCGTGGATCGATAGGTCTGCGTCCAGGGCTCTGCTTGGGACGGCGGAGGAGGCATCGCACCGTGCATCACTCAGATCCTCTGGAATAATCTAGAAGACAATCAGTCTTCCCCACATGGAGGGGAAGACTCTGCCTCGACTCCCTCCTCAGCACATCTCCCATCTCAGCCTCCCGTAAAGCATAGACTGTAAAAAAACGATGGACGTAGCATCTGTGATGTCACCCATTGGTTTATGTACATCCTAAATAAGGGTGTAGATCTTGCATTTACGAAGCCTCGCCATCTTGTTGACATTTTTTACCACAAGCAACAGAAACAATCAATATTTGGCCCAGTGTACAATATTGAGGGTGGGACTTCAGTGAACGCCTGGCACCAGTCTTTTCCCAAAATTAATTTACATTAAATCCTTTTTTAATGGAATTAAATGTCAACCAGGACCTTGCAAAATACATAATAGGAAGACCAACTAGCCACAGATCCTAACTAAATGCAGAAAAAATGTATTGGCTTTGTATTATGAGAATTAAATCATATTTCTTCCCGTTGTCTTAATGGTGACGGGTAATTCTGCCAACACCTACTGCAAACCACCTTCAGGAAGTTGAAGGAGCTACATCCTAGTCTCTTCCGCCTGAGAGTCTCAGACAGACATGGCTGCACGTTGGCCTAGGTCATTGGTTCCCAACGTTTTTTGGGCCTGTCAACCCACTTTTAGATCTGAAAATCCTAGCAACCCCCAACTTATTACAAGTTTGTGCATCTGCTTCCACAGACATCTTTTTAGGCCACCCAACCTCTGCCCGTAAATATCTTGACGATATCCCAGTAAACGCGTGCACATTTCCACGCCGGTGGCAGCTGTAGTTTTGTCTCGTGGCTCGGAATCACGAGGCAATCTGTCCGTTTATAGGGGCCATTTAAAACCGTTTAAATATTGTATTTTTTTATCCAAAACACAATCACATATCTATAGGTTATGAGTCTCCAAGCATGATGATTGGTTTGCATCAGCTCTTTTAATCTCCCTTCATATCTCAATTCGAAAACGGTAGCGAGATTGTGATGCAAAGATAGATGCTTTCTCCGTCATAACAGGCGGGAACGGTTGTACGAGAAATGTAGACGACAGTTGTGAAAACCACCTCTGGAGTTGGAGCTACATTCAATCTAGATGGACGAGAGATAGTTGTGTCGTGCAGAGAGCAGCATTACCACAGCAATGTTAACTTGCTTTGCTAACAACCACGGCCGCTACGTCTCCGCCCATTCTCAGAGATCGTGACACCTTGGATGCGTGACAAATCTTAAACCTGTACGTGGGTGTCCGTTTTGTGTAAACAAAACGGTGTAAAAAAAAAAAGATGAGTTTTTACATCCAGATACAATCGAAATTCAAAACCGGTTGTGAGTCTAGATTTTTCTCTTGAGTAAACCGGGCCTATGAGGCGACCCCCAGTGTGGACCCCATCCACAGGTTGGGGACCACTGGCATGAAGACTTAGCTCAGGAGGTGGAGCGGGTTGACTTGTAACCAGAAGGTTGCTAGTCCGATCCCCGGCTCCTCCTAGCTGAGTGTCGAGGTGTCCCTGAGCAAGGCACTGTACCCTAACTGTTCCAGACGAGCTGGCTGTCTCCTTGCATGGCTGAGTCCGCCGTCGGTGTGTGAATGTGTGTATGAACCGTTGTAAGTCGCTTTGGATAAGAGCGTCTGCTAAAATGCCGTAAAAAAAAAAGACTGGTCTGAGCCCTAAAGGCTTCCCTAGACATCCGTCTTCCTGGAGGTCAGGTGGATGTGATCTTCCAGCCCGCCTCTGCAGGCCTTCTAGGCCCTTCAGGCACCTTATTATGTATTGATGCCTTCATGGATTGTTTTCTACATCAAATAGCAGAGAGAACTGGACAAACAAGCAGCCAAACAGCATGTGTTTTCCCAATTGGCAATCAGAGGCAGCATTGTTAAAATTGGTTGTAAATCAACTTGCTTTTAGCATCAATCGACTTCAACCAAGAATGGTTTGAACCGCAGCTTAACACAAATAATTTGATAGCTATTGTAATAAAGACAATAATTTTGAATGAGTAAATAATGAGTGAGTAAATAAACACAGTTAATACATTTGTATTAACTGGGAGAGTTCAAAGAGAAAGACTGTAATGACCTCATCTTTTGTAAAACTGTCTTCAACAGCCAGCCGACTCAAACCTCCGGGTATTCGACCCGAGCTACCCTTAACACATGTCTTTGAGCAAGACACCAGCTACAGTATATATCATATATTTATTATAGTATTTATCTATTAGCTTCACTGCATTGTTGCCGAGCTGATGCCAAGAACTGTGATGGAATGATGCATCAGCTTATTGTATTAGTGCGAGGAATGAAGTATGAGGAACGCCATATAGTGGGTCGACTCGCACAGCAACAGTTCCCTGAGTAGGGACCACATCTTCTACTTATGAGTACATGATCTGCAGATACAGATCACATTTGCTGCGATAGGGAAATGGTCTTTAAATGCTTTATCCCTGCACATCCCCCAAACGTGGAGAAAAGGAGATAAACGACGAGAGGACAGTAATTCTGCATACCTCTAGTAACTCTAAGGAGATGAATGTGAACGGGGAGCTATTTAAGTCCTTTACTCTGGTGACCCTTTGGAGCGGAGAGGGCAAGAGTGCAGCAGAGTGAGAGAATGATAGAGCAGGCCTCCATCTTATGAGCCCCATCACTCTGTCTCAGAGTGTAGTATCAGAGATAAACACAATAATCATGGCCATCATTGTCATCACCACCACCACCATCATCATCACCACCATTATCATCAGCAGCACCACCATTATCATCATCACTACCACATCATCATCACAGCCATCATCACTACCACCACCATCACCATCATCGTCACACCATGATCACCACCAGCATTATCATCATCATCATCATAATTAGAGAAGATGAGAATGCAACAATAAGAGAATTGGTGCAAGAACAAAAATAATATTGTGATATTTGTTTGTATTGTATGTTTGTTATTAT
>OMKX01044303.1:25499-39113 GCA_900302425.1 Brosme brosme
CTCTCTGTCCCCGTCTTGTTATCACAGTAATTAGCAAACCATGAGTCAGGGGCACGGTGAGTCAGAGAGAGACAGCGTAAGTGAGACAGAGAGTGAGACATACAGAGTGAGAGAGGCAGACTGAGTGAGAGAGAGTGAAACAGAGTGAGAGAGAGACAGACTGAGTGAGAGAGATAAGGAGGCAGAGTGAGAGAGAGACGGACAGAGAGAGAGAGAGAGAGGCAGATAGAGGCATCACTTTTTTCTGCTTTTTGCAGTACTTTATTATGTTATTTTTCCTTTGTTGAATTTATAAACCTCTTTGGCAATGTAAATGTTTATTTTCCATGCCAATAAAGCCCTTTTGAATTGAATTGAGGGGCAGGGAGACACATACAGCGAGAGAGGCAGATAGAGGGAGAGAGAGAGGCAGATAGAGACAGAAACACACATATATATATTTTTATATACACAGATGCAAAAATACAGAGAGCGAGAGAGAAATAGAGAGAGGTCGCATGACAAAGAGCTATCCAAATTCAATTTCCCCGACCACTAGGGAACGCACTGCGGTGTCTCCGAGAGGAGCACAGAGTGCGGCTGATTCCAGCTCTGCCACAGAGACATGTCAAGAGTGAACTTGTGGAGGACCCAGCCCTGCCATGCAGCCGCAGCAGGCATGCCTCCTCCCGCATTAAGGGAGGACTTTGTTGGTCTATTCACGGCGGTAAGCACGTCGAGGGTGATGAAGTCATGCTGTGCCCGCTCACGTCCTCCCTCGCTAGAAATGAAAGAGTGGCCACAGCATCGAAGGTCAAGGGTCATGCGGGCACAAAGGGACATTCTAGAAGAATCCCCCTCAATCTTCTTCCCTGAATGGATGCGCCTCACCTTTTCCTTCCGTTGGTTTTTCCTCTCTCCAAGCCGTTTTCTTTCTGAATCCACCTCAATCTGTGTGTCCCCACGTTTACTTGCAGCACACAAAACAAAGCGATGGGAGTGTGATGTGGCTTCACGCTCAGACACAGGAAAACAAAGCAAGCTAATGTAGCGCTACATAACCGGTGGATGTTGGGTGTATTTTATGTGCCTCTTGACCATTCAAGCTTCCATGATGGATTCCTCAGCTCACACTTGCATCCCCCCTGAAGGTATCTGGCATTTTACAGCTACTTTCCAACAGTGTTGTAACGGCACTGCAATACCTCCGTTTCGCAGCCATGCATTTCTCTGAAACAAAATAAAATGATTCCAGAGACACACTGGTGACTTTTCTAACCTCTGATCCATTTTTGGTAAAATGTGGCTATTATTCACGTTTCGAAGTATATTTATCTCGTAGGTATAACGTGAAAACCATTTGGGTTTTTTGTTTGTTTGTTGACACAATCAGTACACAATAATACAATACAACACTTTCCAACAATTTATCTCTTAACATTCCATCAGTATGGTGTTCAATTATGTAAACTATCTTGTGATTAACGTTTAGAGTAGCATTTTAGAGCAGCAACCCTACACCTGCCTGTCATAACCCAGAAGTAACCTAGCCACAATGTACCAGTTGATTGACATCCGACAGTTTTGTTGAATATTGCCAAGGAAACGCAAGCACTGTCAACTGCCAAAATGATGGCAATGTATAAGGCGAGCATCTTCATCGGTGTCATATTTCAGTCGATTCAACATCCATCTTAGCTCTGTCATATATCAATATTTGCAGTCAACCAAACGGCCTATTGCTTCAGGGGAAGTTTATGATCTTGATGAATTAAGCGGGTAACATACTTTAAAAGAAGTCAACATTTTTTAGCCGGGACTAAAGGAGGTATTTGTGGACAAACTTGTCTTATACTCAATGCGGTTTTGGTCTGTTCACTGAAGGTTCCGTTAGGTAAGACCAGAGGGGTCTCCATGGAGACAGGAAATCTGGATTCTGTTTGCAGAAATATAACAAAGTAAATCACAACTGCCTTTAAAATCTGACCAATCACACACTGTATCCGCATTGCCGCTGTCTACGAATATTTCGTCAAGTTACAGAATCTTGGAGGTGAAGAATTGGTCATGTTTTTTGCGTAGGTATGCGTTAGTTTGCCATCTTTGCAACCTCTTCAAACATTTTTCCACAATTAGTATGCTGGCCCGCTTCACTGGAAGCTTGGAGTTCTGAGAATCTATGAGTTGACTGCTCCCTCAGTGATTGACAGGGCAACACATTGCTTGTCTCCTTGGACCTGCTGTAGCTGCTGGATGTAATTGTGCCCGGACCGCCATTAAAGCGATGCCTCCGCCCAGCTCTACGCATAATTAGACGGAGGGGAAATCATCAAAACATCATTGGGACAGAATTCAGCCTGTTTCTTTCTGTTTTTATCTTACTTTCATCTTTCATCATTTCCAAAAATAAATCTTTGTTTCTTTCTGATTCGGTAACTTTAGAGCCGTTTTAATGACCCCCATTATATTAATGTTTTAATAATTAGACTTGTCATCCTAATTACCCATGGTGACAGCCATGATGAAGACAGCAATGATGAAGACATTGCTTTTAGGACTTTGCCATTATAACTGTTTTGTTATGTTTGTTGATGCTTGTCACTACGGTATTCTCTATGAAAATCCACCCATTTTCTTTCCTGTTTCCCCTCTTGTATGAAACTACTGTTGGAAATATGTTACTAAAATATTATTATTAATAATACACAGCTCCCCTTTCTTCTACTATGTAAATTATAGCAGTGACACAGCAAAATCTGACAAACATTAAAGTTGAACTTATCAGTGAAGTCCCGAGATGCAACGCTTTTAGGATGGTCAAAATGAAAGCCAGCACGCCAGCCAGGAGAAATGTTTGATTAAAAAGAGAGAATGCGAGGTAGGTTGAGAGAGACTGATAAGGAAAATGGGTATAACATTTTGAGATTAATGAATTGTGGAATTAAGTGTGCCATTGAATTGCTAACCTTTTCGATGGACAATCAAACAAGTATGATTTGCATACCAGCGATAAAAAGAAGGTAAGAAAGTAAAGTCAGCCCTAATATTCATTCCAGTCAAGCCACTGTCAAATTCCCTAAAACACTTAGTACTAATTTTAAACAGACCTATTTAATTTTGTGCAATTATTATTCGAATTGTTGTCAGGTTTAAAAAAAAAAAAAATAGAAAGCTCTTTGCAGTATTTAACATCCACACATTCAATAAAATGGAAAAGAAAATTATACAATATACAATTTAAGGAATTATTTACCAAAGATTGAAAATGACACATTGTGGAAATACGGCTCAGTTGGATCTCTGTGTGGCCGGGAGGAATGCTGAGGGTTTAAATTGGAAACACTCGAACACAAACAACAAATAGAGAAAAGTAATGACTTCATGGGAAAAAAAAATATGCAAAACCTTAACATCTTTGGAACCGAATATTGGCAGTGAGGATTTAGATCTCTCAATAATGTGTGAAACAGAAAGAGGAGCAGCGGGAGTGTGCGTGTTGGTGTGTAGGCGTGCTAATGTGTGTACAAGTGTGTGTGCATGCGAGTGCATGTGCCTGTGTGTGCGCGTGCGTGTGTGTGTGTGCATATACATGCCCGTTGTGTGGGCATGTGTGCCTGTGCGCGTGTATGCCTGTGAGTGTGTGTGTCTTCGGTCAGGGCTCAGGGGAGAAGCTCTCGTCTTGATGTTAGTCTGATGTAGTCTGACGCGGCAGCATATGTGGAATTAGTGATAAATCAACTATTCTGGCGAATGGGCCGCTGAAGTAAGTCACTCTATTTCAAGCACAGTTAGCTTCCGTGCTGTTCCTCCCCCGGTCTCATGTGCCGGCTGTAATCCAAACTCCCGTCATCTAACCGTGATCATCGCAGATCATTATAGGATGATTTATTTCAGATCTATCTCTTATGATCTAGCACAGCATTTCTTAGACTATGGTTCGAGAAACCCCAAATCCTTAAGAGGGTGGTCAGAGGAAATACGAAGCAGAACAAAGATTTCACAAATCATACTTTAGATATAAATCTGAAGTCTGATTTGTGAGAATAGGACGACCATGAATTCAACACAAATACATAGTTAGGAGGGTTTCCATTGCAAACCCAATGCATGGAAAATAAGGGATTTCTTTGTTGGGTGGGCGAGAGAAATGTTGTGTATATTGCGATGAAAGGGGCTGGACTGACACATCTGAGTGTACCCCTACTGCTGTGACATTTAACACAATCTCCCATGAGGCCAGGAGAAAATAGTAACGATAAGGGCACTTTTAATTATTTCTGTGGCTGTTTCTCCCTCATCCCGTCTCTCCTTTTCTCCTTCAAATGAGCCGATAACGGTTCCCTCAATGGCTATCTCGTGTTTACAGGGGAAGGGACATCGTAGTGACGGCCTTTTTCCATCGCCCTTCCCAATGCTCTTCTCCTCTCTCCCTCGTCGCTCTCCGTCCGTATATTTCACGTGTATCTCAAATGAAGAAGATGCTGACTTTATCATCTCGTATAGGATGTTAGCCGTGGACCGCCGCTCACCAAACTGAGGTGGTCTGGATGAACCGTTTGATGTTTGTAGATAAGGAAGGTTCCTTCGCCTTTAACTTCTGTGCCTGCTGCTAAAACGTAACCCCTAACCCAAGTCACACTGTAGTTACATGTTTTAGTACATTAATACATGTTGAAGTACATGCTGTTACACGTTGATTCATTGCTTATTACACAGTACTTGTGTATTTGCACTGTAACAGGAGGTGTAACCAAAATAAACCCATTTGATAATAAATACAGTACAGCCCCCTCATGGGGTCCAGGGATACCATGGAGTATAAACAAGGACCCCCACTGTTTCTCGTCTATAGGTCTGTGAATTAAAAAATACCAATACATAAAAGGCAGGTTTCTTTTCAAACAATGTATTGAACATTGTAATTGTTACATGCAAACCAGTGCCAATTATAGCTGGGAAATAATGTAAATGTTTATTTCACAGACTTTAGATGAGGCAGTCCCTGAGAGAGTGTTACTGAGCATGTGTGTAATTATAGATGTTTCACACTGTCGAGGTTCTACGTGAGACGCGGAGACGTGGAGAGATACAGGCAGAGTTATGAAGCAGAATGTCTGAGCAATTGTTGAAATAATCATTAGTTCTGGTAATTGCCGGAGTTATTCCAAAAATACGAAATATGGTAGTAAGCTGTCGCGAGCCCTTTTCATCTGACGTCGATATCAACGGGAACAAAAAAGGTGTCGACCCGCTTTGATACTTTCCTGCACTCTCCCCTCTCATCTCAGACACGCTGTAACAACCAACTTCAACAGGACTGCATCGGCGCCGCTGTAATTGCCTCAAGCACCATTGAAAAGTTAAAACATTGCATTCACTCTTTCCCTCCCCTTCTTCCCTTTCCTTCTCTCTTACTCTCTATCCCTCCCTCTGTCTATCATTCTCTCTACATATTTATGCAATATCTCGTACACAATTCTGCCATCTAAAGTACCCCCAATGGATTAATTAATTCCTAGATATTTAAATGAAATGAAATGCGTAGACTCGTTATATTAAGACCTTCAGTAGGTTAGTTGGCAGGAATTCATTTTTAATATGATATAATAAGGATATATGCAGAATGACAACATTATAGCTGGCGGTTGTTTTACGTGGAAAACCGCCTTTGAGTCAATTCAATTAAACTTTAATTGAATAGCTTATTTCATACAAATAACATTGGCTTTACATAACACATACAACAGAAAAATGAATGCCATAAAACACAAAGTGTGCAATAAAATGTAACTCCAAAGTGTTAAGGCTAATACCAAAGTAGGAACTAAATAACCGATTGCCACAATTTGTATTTATTTTCCCTGACCTTTAGTAACACAGGCTAGTCTCACGGCGTCTAAGCAGATCTTTCCCACCAGACCCCCGAGTGCGGCGAGAACGACAAAATAAAATAAATCATTTTTCTACAAGCCACGGGCTTAGAAGGCACGTTCCTCAGTCTGCGCTCCAAAAATAATCTGTTTGTCAGAGACACGGTGGCGTGGCGCTGTGGCCCGCCATGTCGCGTGTGTTGTGTTCCTCTGCCTGACCACGGACAGCGTATCGGGGGCCCGTCCCGGGGCCTCGCCCGGGGGGCCCGGCGACCTCGGCAGCCCTTGCTCAGGGGACCGGGAGATGTGAGTCACTCTGGCGGTCTGTACATGCGGCCCTTAACCCACGGGGCCGCGGCCAGGAGTCCCCTTTACCTGGCCGGCCACGTGGCCCCACGCCCTGCTGGCCCTGCAGGGGTCTTCTGCCCTGGCCCAGCAGCACCGAGGACATGGGGAGCAAAAGCTATTTCACAAATAATACATTTCCTTGGTATTTCGTTATTATGTTTCAGACGTGGGGGGGGGGCGGTATATATTTTTCCATTTTTCTGGCCTACACCCGCCTACACCCACACATTCACGCGGAATGTAAAGGTGTTTTTATTTTATACACCGGAGCTGTCGAGTCCATTTGTCACCCGCCTGCCTCCACGCAGCCTCTGGTCAGAATCTTAATCAACCTCGCTCCCGAGATCAATCGCCCGCAAAGGACAATTCAATAAACAAGTCATAATAGCACACAAATTAAAACATAATCCATTTATCCATTACCCTAAATAAGGACATCTAATTTTCCCCGTGATACCCGAGCATCCCGGCCATACGTAATGAGGGCCCCGTTCCAAGGGCACGGGGACAAACAGAGGGCCCACTACTGGTGAGTAGAAGTACGCACTGAGCGAACCTGAGCAGCCTTTTTCGGTGGCTCATTATAAAGGCAGCGGCATGTTGCTGACCCGTGACAGAAGACCAAGCATTAGGATGCTCGAACGTCCCTCTCTCACCTGGGCCCGAGGTACATGTAGGGACAATCAGAGAATGTCGGTCAAAACCTCCACACACGCACACACGCACGCACACACACACTATGTGCCTGTGTACCTCTAAAGGCAAACTGAATGTCCTTTATCGCTCGTGGCTTCGCTGGGAACATAATTGAGGGGAAGATTTCTTTTTTTTGATGGTTTGTCCTTCAGGGAGAAAATTTGAAAAGAAGCCAGGGTGGGCGAGGAATTGAACTGCTCGGCTATACACGCAAACGGTTAGAGAGCCGTACGAATGCATCGGCGCAATCCAATGTGCTCCGTGAAGACATTTAAGCGATATTGTTTCAGATGGTTGTGAGTAAATAGATCGCAGCGCCGATGAAGCGTATCGACTGCTGACCGCTGACACTATCACTTGTCCTACTCAAGTATATCTATTCTATATCTACGCCGCTGAGGCTGGCTTCAGAAGAAGACGCCAGTGAAAATATGCCATGACAAAATGAATTGGTTTGATTGAAAATCTATACGACGTGATTCTATGGAATTTGATCTTCTATATATTTACATAAGCAGAGCACACAGGATACGGCCTTCTGTCAGTGTATGGCTATGAGACGTTAACCATGAGACGTGTTTGCATTTTGTTTATGATGCTGATTGTAAATGACTATAAAGTTTACTGACGTAGAACATGTGATGTAGTGATTGAATATACTTAACGGTCCATTTCATTGAGGTGGTGAGTTGTCATTTTTTGCTGATGTGCATCAGAAATGGGTTACAGCTAAATCATCTGTTTGATGATGTATGACCATTTTCCGAGGCAGTGTGGTACTATAGGTCTGATCTCTCGCTCAAGATTCAAATGATTTGCCTTTGCATGGACAGTTTATATTAACATTGCCAAAAAACAAAAAGTAAGATAAGATTAAAAAAGAATAATGGTAAAAAATAATATTAAAAACAAAGACAATTATATAAATGTAAATACAGGGAAAAATGTAGTTACATTATACGATGGTCAGGATAGGGTAACCCATCTAGGGAAAAATGATTGACGGTAAATGACCGTATACCTATGTTGATAATATTTAAATTATTAATATTATGCCATTGTACGGAAGAGTCTAAAGTATACAGAGCTCCCAAATAACAAAACCAATCCCGGAAAAACAAGAAGTCCAGCTGTGCCGTTCCAATCATGTGCAAATGTCCAGTGTAATGTGCGGGTGAGCTCTCTCTCTCTCTCTCTCTCTCTCTCTCTATGACACTACTGGAGCTCTTAACCTAGGGGCTTCGTTCACTATAACACTACTGGAGCTCTTACACTAGGGGCTTCCTTCACTATAACACACTACTGGAGCGTTGACCCTCAGAGCTTCCTGCACAACCACACACACACTCTGATACTGGATCACTAACAGTGGGGGCTTCCTTCACCACCACACACACACTACTGGAGCAATTACACTAGGAGCTTCTTTCACAATACAACACACTACCACACACACACTACCACAAACTCCTTCTACTCCTTCTACTACTACGACTACTACTACTACTACTACTAGATCACTTACACAAGCTTCCTGCACACACACAACACACATATGTCCAGAGATCCCCCGCCATGTGTCTCTGTGTGTGTAACCATGACCCACATTTACCATATGTGGAAGTTGAAGAGTTTCTTTCCCCGGGCCATCAGAACTCCACACACACGCACGCACAGCCCTCTTATGGCCACACACACACGCAAACACACACACACGCGAACACACAGATATACATATAGCGACTACACACATTTATTTATTTTTCAAATCTTTTCATAAATGTTTTGTACAGACCCCTTATTTTTACCAGCAGATAGTGGTGGTTATTTTGTAATTGTAAATACTGCAACTGCAAGCCTTGCCACTTTCCTTTCACTGTGCTTCCTGTAAGTGTATGTGAAGAATATAGTTATTGAATCTTGAATGGATGTTTTTCCTACGCTTTCTGCTTCATGCTATAGTTTGGCTCACGGCCCTCACCATCCATGTTCTGAAGAGGCACCCTCACCTTCGCCCGGAGGCGTAGCATCTCCTCACACTCGAGCCTCCCCTCTCCCCCTCTCCCCTCGCCACACAAACACATTTCACGTCTATTTTCTCTCTCTCAAACGTACGCTGAGACCGGGGGAGTCGTCCCCCGTTGAATCTCTCCGCGTATTCAGGGAGGAAACAAACAATCACAAATAAATGAAAAACAAACTGGAATAATAATTAGCGTGGCGCGGTGGGTCGCCCCCCAGATCTGTTTACCTCCCAGCGTGCCTCTTGTTTACGAGGGCTCGGCGTGTCCCCGGCGTGTGTGTGGCGCGCGCCTCAACCCTGCCACCGTTGGCCGCGTTTCTGTTTGTTTTCGGGGGCTTCCACCTCTCGCCCGTAAACATGTCATGTTAGTCTAATCACGTCATTAGTCTCCGTGATGGAGGGAATTCAAACACAATCTCCATTCGGTTTGTGCACACCTCGCGTTGCCAATAGTCCATCGGTGCAGATGGCGTGCTAATTCAAATAAACTGATAACAAAGCCACAAAGAAACACAATCAAAGACTGTAATTGTATAGGACTGATCCTGACTCCGTCCCTGGGGGAACAGGACTGAACCGAGGAGAGGGGCTGGTGGTTGGGACCCAGCTGTGGCGGGGGTTCTGGATCGCCGCTCGGCCCGGCCCTGGAGGGGAAGGCCGGCGTGGGCGAGCCTCGGTCCCAGGTGTCCTCATCTCACGACGGAGACCGCCTGGAGGAGGCTGCTGCAAACGTGCGGATAGCGGCGAGACAGAGCCGTGCGTGTTTCGGATATTCCTTCGTGAATTGATTGGTCAGATACTCTCATATTTTCTTTGTCGTCGTCCTCCTTCATATTCTTCTTGTCCGGGGGACCGTCCCCTGACGTCCACAGCTCCCAGGGATTAAGAGATAGGAAATTGCGTTTAGGTGGAAGGAGGCAGCAGATGTTATTCAGCACCCTCTCCTAGTCGAGGCACAGGCTTAGACCTGGTAGCCATATTGGTTCTGAACTCGGCTGCCGGCGTTTGGAACCCAGGTCGCCGATAGGGGAACGGGGCCCGTGGTTCAAAGGGCCGATGACATTGCCGGGAATAAAACCACAGCAGTGATCCCACAGCTCATCTTCCAATGACCACATCGAGAACGCCTTCAAGGTACCAGGGTGGAAATGAATGAAGCTCACTAAAAATCATGTCAGATGTGATTTTCATGGCGGGGGTAAAAGATGAATATAGGGTGATATGAATCCACTCCCCGCGGACGAGGAAAGCGCTCTATCAATCTCAGCGGATCTCTCTTCCTCTATTCAGTACATCTTTCTTTAACAAATGAAGCAGCCGTTCATTCATGGTCTCACACTCCATCATGTTACCTTGCTGCCGCATGGCAAACATGGCGCACACACCATGCATTCATCTCCTCCCCGTAACGGATGTGTTTCTGTATGGGAAACGCCAGCAGTGTTGTCCAATGTTAGGAGCATAAGAGATTTATTCTATAAGCATTCAATGTCATGGAAGAGTGTGTGTGCGTGTGCGTGGGGAAGATTACAAACCACACAAGTATTCTCAATGCACAAAAAAAAACAAGGCTGAACCTTATTCTGAGCGAAAGGGAAATAATTTATTGTTATCATTAGTAATCCATAAGGTCTCGGAGCGATGGCATTGCGGGGTCTGAGGCAGGGTTGCTAATCATAAATTCACAGGAATCTACTTAGAGAAGGGCGAAAAAATCAACAAGTACCGCAATAGCTTTTCCCCGTTCTCATTAGACGGATAGATGGTAGATAGTCTGTACTGTGCGAGGTGAGAGCAGAAACAGATTAGCTTTTCCTTCACAAACAACCACATATCTTTGACTTTTAATTAAAAGTGCCACCACAATTAGAAACGCTGCTTTAACGGAGAGGAGAAATAAAAAGGGTTCCGGCAGCGCCATAAAGCCAATCCAGCGGCGCTCCGGGAGAATAAAGCTCCTAGCTCCTCTCATTGTGAGCATTTTTCCTTTTTTCATACGGGAAACTTAAATCGGCTTATAGGTTTTCGTGGAAACATCGCAGTAAGAGCAATAGAGGCGCCAGGCAAGGGGAAAATAAGAACTCAAACGCACCGCAGCGGTTACAAAGGACATCGGAGATTGAGGTCAAGAGAGGAGGCGGAAAACCGTTCTGTCAGCTCAATAAATGGGAACAATTAATCAGCAGTTAATGTGAATCACACTTACCCATCTAAACAATCACTAAGTTGTCCTGCTAAAGGTAATGAGTCTGGGTGGCTGCCTTACCCTTGAAACTCCTGGGAAAAGTGAGAGCACCGCTTACATATTCGTGTTTCAAAGGAAAGGAAGACCGAAAGAAAGAATTATGTTTTGCCTACTTCTGATAATCAAGCCATGGTTCACAAATTACATTTTCATGAACAGAGGTCATAACATATCCATTTGTTGAGATACAGGAGAGCATATTTAGAAATGTGTCTGCTATTCTGATCTATCGATAGGACAGCAGCAAAAAACAATTCATCAAAAGAAAAGCCTCTTCGCGAGGTTGAAAACCTCTTGCCTCTCATCAACATTTGTCTCACGGAAGTGGAAGCCTGGAAGAGAATATTCCTGAAGTGGGAAGAGAACAGTAATCCGATGCTGGTGATTCAGGATTCCCCTGGGGTGAATCGGTTTGGGGGAGAGGAGGAACCGTGGGTGAGGCCCATCTTAACAGATGCTCTAACCACCTAAGCTTCAACTAAACGCGCTGGAGCATCCTGTGCATGGCGGACAGCCTCCCCTGGTTCACCAGGAGCCATCATTGCTATGCTGGCCCCGTCACTGACAGTAAATAACGAGAAGCCCATCTCCCGACCTTGCGTAGCATGACCTCTCTGTGTGGTGCGTGGCCCGCTGGAGGAGAACGGTCAGTGTGCGTTCCTCCCTTTGTGATTTATTTTGTTACGTCTCGCGTGCGGTTCTTATGTCTGGTATATTTCGGCTTTGTTTGTTTGTGCCCTCAAGTAGTCGTACTGCTGTTTTTATTATATTGGTATCCCTTTTAAATTCGATTTAAAATACAAAAAAACAAACATTTAAACAATGACACAACTGTACACAAATTAGCAGTGAATCAAGCTCCTTGCTGTCTCTGTGTTCAGCCCAGGCTCTGTGCCGTCGCCTTCCAGAAGTTCTGCTTTATCGCAGCAGGACTGTTGGAGCCCAGGTTATTCTAGCCCTAGCCCTCGGCCTTTCTTCAAGGGAAGCAGTATCAAATGCCTAATTCCTCAAATGGACATAATAACTAACTAGAAAGAGTAACGCCATCATTTCTGTTTCAATAGTTCAATCAGGATTTTTCTTTTGTTCCAATTCCTGGCTTATTAGCGACTTATTGTGCTCTGTTAACTTAAGTACTACTGCAATTGTCAACGGGCTAATTTAGTTCTATTGGCTGTAAATTGCAGTTCTCAACATAAAGGAGAGAGTGGTTACTGTGGTAATGCAGCATTTAGACGTAGACCGCCTACAGTGGACTGCCCCCACTGCTACGAGAACACACAAGTACTATGCTATGGAAATGTAGTCTCACACCTCCACATATTTTATAGAGATAAACCAGAATTAATTCACTTTATTCCGTGATACGCCCAAATAATAACGGCATTGCTGTCCAAAACTATTGACTTTGCCGTATAATTTTTTGGTCACAATAAATATTGCATTTCTGTGAAATGTGGTCTCATTTTGTCACCTGCATAATGAATACAGAGTCAAACTGGAGTGGGCTCCATTAGAAAGACAACACCCTTCTCCCCAGCATACAGATGTGATGCTGGAGACAACTGAAAGCGGATGATGACAACTAATGACACATGACCGTTGCAGCCGATGATGAGCAAACGAATATGCCTCTAGGTGCGTTCTTCAGACGCACCTTTTTCTAATACTTTTTTCCTGACATCTTATGAAAACATTTCGTTGTATGTTGATATGTAGTTTGGCCAAGTTTTGAAAGATGATATATAATTACATAGTCCAAAATAAAGTCTTTGCCGTTGCATTGTGGTTGAGAAAGAAATAGGTTCGTTCGCCAACGATTAGTGGCTGGCCCGCGTAGCTGGAGTTCGCCCGCGTTCAACAGGTTTTACAATAATAATGCCCGCCCGCCCGTAATGTCCCGACATAAAAACTGAAAGTGACGTTTATAGCAGCATAGCACTGCTGTGGTGGCGTATTAAAGTAATCAAACATCTCAACAGCAGTTTATGTAATTCAAGTTTATGTTAGAAAGACATGATATTCAACAGATAAACTGACTTAACAGACTGTATATAATACAGGTTAAACTGGCTTTCAATATGGACACATTGTTGGAAACTATCATAGACTTAAAAAAAAGTATTTAAGTCAAGTATTTAAAGTGTTTAAACCCAGCAAGACTTGTCTAAGTAGGCAAATTGAATATTAGACCCAGCACTGTAGGATAGACAACGTCTTACATGCTACAATGACTTAAATCCACAGCAGCTCAGATTTTGCATTTAATTTATACATTTTTTTCTTTTAAACACAAATACCGTCATATACCGTTACCCTGGTGACATGTCAGGAAGGTCTGACGCAGTGACATAATAGATTCCCAAGATTCCCAAGCCTAGTAGAGAGATGGGACTTCCCATAATAACCAGTACAGTGTTATCGCTGCAGTGGGACTCATCCTCCTTGTGATG
>OMKX01044361.1:4187-22945 GCA_900302425.1 Brosme brosme
GGGTTTGTGATGTGACCATTGATTTGGATGGATTGGAATACAGTGTATCGTTTCCTTGTGACTAAGGTGTCTCAGATTCAAGGTTTACTTTTACTTTGGTTTTTCTTCATTGGTAAAATGCGTGTTTGTAATCTAATCTTATCCAAGGGATAGGTATCCATGCTAGGGTGACCTTCGACCTTCTTTCAGTTTCACCTCAAAAACTAAGCTGGAGTCTCATATAGTCCGCAATGCATTTAACTGATAATATACACTTCAGTAGTTTTGTTCATGTGTCTTGGTCAGTTATAATGGACTTGTGTTGATGAAATGAATGGTAAACGGCATCATAACGATTATTGATGGTTTTCTGATCCATTTTTCGGTGACACTAGATGTCCAAGGATTCTCTGGCTGGCCTGGGTCCTGGGCTGAGAAGTCTTTACCTGGAAGGGAATCGCCTGGAGGTGGTGCCTGACCTCCACCCTTTGACCTCTCTGGAGGTCATCAACCTGGCGGAAAACCCTCTGCTCTGTGACTGCCCCCTGCTGCCCTTACGCATGTAAGACACAGTTAACAATACCTGCATGTGCCCTAGGCATTGATGGGAATCTAACCCTTGACCCTGGCAGTGTCAATGTCATGCTTAACCAGTTGAGCGAGACAGAACCAATCATAATAATTCAGCCACTTAATTAGGAATTGCTGGAAGTTAAATTTGATGTGGATGACATGTTTAGTGTTAATCACCTAGAGTCTAGGTAATTAACACTAATGTGTCTAGGTCCTAGACATTATGCCAATGTTAGGGCAAATCATCCACTTAATCATCCGTAGCTTTCTCTGATAACTGAAACACAACTGTTCCCAAACCGCTCTCAGAGCTGTCACTTCTAGCGGCAGAGGGTGTTGGACGTAAGCCCAACAAAAACAGTGATTCAAAATGTCCCTTACCCGGTTCAAATGCAATACATCCACACACCTGTGTGACCGTCAGCATACGCTCACTCAGGACACAGTGAACACATTCATCAGAATGCTACTTTCACATGTTCTCCAAGGTGGATCGAGAAGGTCAACCTGAAGGTGCGCGCGACCTGCGCCAACCCCCCTGAGATCCGAGGCCGCCGCGTGAAGGACGTCCACATCTTCAGGGCCTGCCCTGGTGGAGAGAGCCTGCTCTCCTCCCCCACGCTCAGCCCGAAGACCTCCAAGACGCCGAAGACCACCAAGCCAAAACCGGCGCACCTCAACGGCCCTCGAATGGGCACAATGTCAAAAGCCAGATCCAAACCCCGCACAGGTCTGAGAGCAAGGCCGGGAGGGGCTAAGAAGAGTAGCCAGAGAGGCAGCGAGGCTTGAACCTGTACTTCCATAAGGGGAGCTCTCTAACATACAGGGGCTCCTTTAGTGTGCCTTGTGGCATCCCAGTCAGCTATAAAAGGACAGTCCACCTTGACACAAGACGAACCAAAGGGTATATGCAACCGTAGAAATGATAAAGAGTAGGGGTTTACTTCGTAAATCTCCCCAAAAGGGCCTATTATAATCTTTCCATGAGTAACACCTTCACCATACCGCTTATTGAACGCTTGGTATGAACAGAAGGATGAGGATAGTTTTGTTACATATGGTCTAAAATCTTTTACGGCTTGTGATTAACCACTACAAAACTGTACTCCCAAAGTATTTCCTAGTTTCTGTAGAATACATTTCATAATTCACCATTCTTCCTCTGTGACTCGACATTCCTTTTGATAATTGGCCCCATTCACAGCAGCCATTTTGACATAGCAGCGTAAACACAGGTGTAATTGATTCATTTAATTATGGTCCAAATATTAGGGCCCTGGCCCACCTAAATGGAAGTTGGCCCTGACAAATGTTATTAATTACCCCTCTGTATACTCTGCAATGTCGTGTCAAAATGGCTGCTGTGAAAAAGGCCTATTATTGATCAGACATTCAGACACACATGGTTCAGTGTTTACATTAAATCTATGGAATGCTCGTAAACGAAAGGAGGAAATAACAATTTTAAACGAATAATAAAACTCAACAAATGTACAACATGGAAACGTCTACAGTGTCATTATCATGAGTACAAAATACTCAACACACTTCCTGTGCAATCACCCATGAAGTCCAAAGAAGACGGTCAGAATGAGAAGTGAGCAATAGGCCTGTGAGAAAGCGAAGCAGTGTGACCACACTGCCAACGCTGCAATAAAGATTTGAAACTTGTAGAATAGAGAGCTGGTGATGTTCAGAGAAGGATTGATAAGGAACAAAGAGTCATAAAACTGTTTGGTAGTGAATGGTCAGGGTGGTTTGACAATTGGCTCATAAACCAAAATACAATGAAACAAAGGTGGACTTTATGAACAACTTAAAAGGACCTGATGAGTCACATGTAGTGTTGTATAGTTCTGCGGCCTTCTTGCATGACATCATCTTATCGACGCCTCTTCCATCGTCCGATCCTGTGTCCTTTCTTTTGTCATATCCTGTTCGTCTCCCTCTGCTCTGGAGTGTACTTCCCGGTTCCCCACCCTCTGGTCCGTCCTGCTCCTCCATCCCTCGTCCTCCTCACCGCCCCCGTCCCCCTGCCCCAGTTGTGCCCTTGAGCTGGGCATGTGGCGTCTTCACCCCGGCCCCTGATCCCCGGGCCCGTCGTCCTCAGGCTCTGCTCCGCTGGCTGCTTCCCCGCTTGGCGTCAGCCTCCTCCTCCTTGCTGCCTCCCCGGTGCCCTGGTGCTGTTCAGGCGGGCTCTGGCCTTGGTTGCCCTGCTCCTCTCCCACCTGCTCCTGCTTGATGTGGACGTCTTCGGGGGCGTCTTCTGGAAACCCAATGGGAGTCTCCATTTCTATCTCCTCCACCTTCACCTGGACCGCAATAACTGCAGCAACGGAATGGAATCACAGCAATCAGCGTATGTATGAACGCACACTGCATGTATCTTATATGTGGATCTTCACATGCAGGACGCCGAAGTTTGATTCGGCCTTGAGTAAGATATAAAATGAAATACAATAAGGGTCAAACAAGTCATAATGCACTAATGAATCCCGTACACCCTACATTCCAGACATCTAAGACATATTTTATATATCTTTTGTATATTTTATGTAATGACAACTGGGCCGCTGCGTCTCGTACTAAGATATTCATGGGACGAGTGAATGTGAGCCAATGTAATGATTGATATTCTGAAAGGGCCCACTCACTCTCGTGCTCCTCGGGCTCCGTCTTGGGTTGGAGGAGGCTCAGGTTCTGGGCAGGGTCAGAGGGGTCAGAGGGAGCAGAGGGGCCCGGGGGGCTAGGGGGGCCCCCGATGGAGGGATGGGGACCCGAAGCCCCGCTCGTGTCTTCGGAGGATGGCGGGGCACCCCCATGACCGTGTCTCCTCTTGGGAAGCTTTTTCCCTTCGGGGGAGGAGAGGAGGAGCACAGGGACATGTTCAACACCAACCAAGCCTACGTTCAAGCTCAAGCTTTTTATACAGCGCACTTCAAAACAACAACAGCTGGGTGACGAACCAACAACCATGAGAGACGGGGCACAAAGTCACTAGGTTTTAAACTTGTCAGCAGTGGGTCATTTGATGGTGAGGGAGAGCCCGTTCCAGAGACTGCTGGAACGGGCTGCTGCTGCTCAATCACCCTGGCCCTTGAAATGAATACGTTTGCCCGCAACCAGTGAAGAGTTGCCAAGACAAACAGTCTGTTATTAAAAAACAGTCCTCCATAAGCAAACAGTTATAAGCGAACAGCCAGTTATAAGTGAAGAGTCCGAACAGTATGCTATAAGAAAACAAAGAGTTTTCTTATAAAGAAAACTAGTTGCCAACAGTCCACTATTAGCAACTAGTCCACTAAAAAATAACAGACCACAATAATTGAACAGTCCATTATAATCAAACAGTCCACTATAATCAAACAGTCCACTATAAGCAAACAGTCCATTATACTCAAACAGTCCGACACAAGCAAACAGTCCACTATAAGCAAGCAGTCCATTATAATCAAACAGTTCATTATAAGTAAACAGTCCATTATAATCAAACAGTCCACTACAAGCAAACAGTCCATTATAATCAGTCTTATAAGCGGACATTCGCTTACAAGCAACCAAGCCATTGTAACAAGCAAACAGCCATGATAACCATCTGCTACTACTCCTACTAGTCAGAGTGGAAGCGAGCACACCTAGGACCGACGGAACTTACTTTTTCTCCCATACGGAAAGGGCTTGACTCTCTTTGGGCGTGTCGACAGGTTTTCTAAAGACTCTATGAGAAGGAATTGCACAGGGCAAAGGTCTGTTGTGTGTCCCAAAAGGGGTTGGTTGAAAAAAAAAAAATTATATGAATGGCTGGAGGAAAATATTGTTTTCGTTTGCATAATGAAATGAAATGACGAAAATGTGCAGGTGGAACCAACCGCAAGAAAAATTGATGAGGTAATAGAGTCCAACCAATATACACAAATGTACACCTTCTATATACACATCAAATATAATGAACACTCAATAATAAAATGACAGTGATTGATGACTACCATCAAATATAACTCTTACATTACAAAATACCAGCCATAAGTGTGGCGCCTACACTCCAAAGTGTTGGTTGCTAAATGGTTTAATTGATAAATACAAGCCCATGCTACATGTCGTCCCCACTCTCAACCTGCTATGCTATGCTACATGTCGTCCCCACTCTCAACCTGCTATGCTGCGCTACATGTTGTTCCCTCTCGCTCAACCAGCGATGCTACGCTACATGTTGTTCCCTCCCTCAACCCACTTTCCCGTATACAAAATAAGTACAAATAAAGAACACCTTATCTGGATCCGGACCCTAGAGACTCGAGGTGTTTTCTACACCTGGTTTACCTGGATTACCTGGCCCACCAGGTGGGGGCGGGGCCTGGAGGCTGTAGCCAGTGAGCTCACACCAGCCGACGGGGTAGATGTCCGGGGACTGGTGGTCCACCCACTGGTCGAACTCGTCCTCCCAGCCGTCAAAGTGGATGAGCAGCAGGCGGCCCACGTGGCGCCTCACGGTGGCCACGCACACCAGCCGCGGCTCGATCAGGTCCACCGCCTCCAGCTTCATGTTGGGGGAGAAGCCGTGGCCGAGGTAGTCCTGGATGAGCACACACACGCGCGCACACACACACACAAATCAGTGAAGTGAAGTGGCCAACGTGTATCAATGCTTGCCAGAAATGTGTTAAGGGGTGCCTGTTGTACCACCAGGTGTGAGAGTGATTAGTCAGGGATGTGATCCAATCTATCATACATCTGGGTGGACACACTCCCCACTTGTGATATCACTAGTGGATCGATCTTGACATGGATTGTGAGGACCAATCAGCCTCACACCTGGTGGGTAAACAGGGGCCTTTTCAAAGCTTCTTGTTGTACCGTGTTGAAGAGCCTGGCCGGAGCCCAAATGGCTTGGTTCTGCTGCAGGTACTCCTCCCACACGAAGGTCTCAGGGTCAAAGCCTGGCAGGAGACAGGACTGCGTCAGGGTTCCAGTATTGGTAAACACTTTTCTAAAAATGTCTTGTCTTTATACAATTACATACAGTCATTTGGCAGGTCCTATAATCCACAGCGTTTACAGTTTTATACTTCAAGCTGATAATATGAATATAATTATAAGCGATTGATGGCAGCCCACTCCTACTCATGGATATGAACAATAGCAAACCAATCCAATTGTTAAGAGACAGGGATAGTGTCTTGGGTGTTTGACACACGACCAAACGGCACTGGGTTCCATCCCCGTGCAACCTAACCCATAGGCATCCTAGAGAGCAAGGTGCTCCACCCCTACCCGCTCCTTATTGACCTGTATCTGAATTCACTGCAGGTCGCTTAGGGAAAAGCCAACATTGCTACGTAACTAAACAGATCAGCGGAACCATTAGAATAACAGATGGAGGGATACCGAGTACAGGTTTAGGTGTGTTGAGAAGTGTTGAGGTGGGTGTACCTGGAGGTACGGTGAGGGGAATGTTGTTCTTCTCACAGAAGCCTGTGGGCAAGATGGCGTGAGAGGAGGCGTGGTAACAGAAGTGGTCGGCGTCGTTGACCGGCGCTGCGCCATCGATACCGACCATCAGGTAGCCGTCCAATAGGATCTGTCGACACACACACACACACACACACATTTATTCATATCCAGAATAACAAACAGCAATAGAATCAACCATAATCTGCGTTAAAAAGAGAAAGGTAAAACTGTTACCTTGTGGACGGTGGATACACAGATGTTTCCTAGGTTAAGAGGGTCGATGGCTTCCAGTTTCATCCCCACTTCAAAGAATCCTCCCTCCATGTACACCGTCCTGGGCTGTGGGTCACAGAGCAACTCGGCTTAAAACACAAATAGCAACGTTGTAGGGATGGGAGAAAAAACTATCCATGTGAGTATCGGGATTCTTTGCTCCCAAAAAATGTGTATTATCAGGTTGCTAGTGTATCAGCCAGTAGTCAATTCGCATCAACCAAATTCTGTTTTGTTCAGCAACGTTCATTTAAAAACAATGTAGGACAACAGACGGGCCTGTAGAAGCTGAACCGATACGTTAAACCCATAGGTTCACCCAAACAAAACATCAAATTACACAAAAAACTACCTGAATATCATAACACAATATTTACAAAATTGCAATATTTATAGAACCTCAATACATATTGTATTGGCATTGAATCATTGTTGCCATATCGTATCATGAGGTCCCTTCTGATTCCAGTCTCTATAAAGCAGCAGGAATCAAAGCCCTAACCCCGGCCATGTTAATGCCTTGCTCTACCAGATGAGCCGGAAGGAACCATTTTATATTTGGTTTATTTTGCTAAGAACATGATTGGAGATTCAGTGTACCAAACTCAAATGGTGCGAGGACGTGACTATTCAAATCAAATCGATACTGAAACTATGAACAGACAAGATGTCGTGAAGACAGTTAGACTTACACTTCTGAAGTTGAACGGAGAGCCGTCATAGTGGCCCCTGCGACTCAGAGTCTCCTTTCCTACACAAACAAAACATTTTTGTCTTACAAAGCTATCCGCACCAAGCATCGTAGATGACCACTGGTTCACAGATCCACGGCTCCAACGCCGTAGGGCATTACCAGCTGAATAATAACAAGACACTTATGGCCAAATACCATGACAATTTTACAACATTATGACATCAGCCTATACATTATTTGTCCTACATTAGCAATTCAACACAGAAATATCTTCAAATTAAAGTGAATCCTTTTTTTCCCCCGTTGTGATGGTCATGCCGATGTCCAATTAGATTGGAGAAGAACGATGAAACGGATGAAACAGATATCAGACAATGTGTGTGGAATACAGGCGGGTGTCTTTGTGGGGGTCCTATGTGTTGATGTTGTGAACTAAGAGTAGGTCTGAAGGACTTAAAAAGTGAACCTCAAGAACATACTTTATTATGATAATAAGTCGCACGCACACAAACGCACGCACGCACTAACACACACACACACAAACAATGATCTTACCGGGGACCTTGACAGCGTGTCCCACTTTGCTGGACCAGCCTATCGGGTGGAGCAGCGGACTGCGCATGTGACACCAGAAGTCCACCACGGTGTTGGGCGGGGCGTCGCTCAGGTCCTCGTACAGCAGGCGCAGGCGGCCCCCGATCACCTGGTCCACCACCGCCACGCGGGTCCGGCTGATGTGCCGGGGGTCCACCACCTCCACCCTCATGCCAGGCTTGAAGGTGCACTTGCTGCTCTCCGCCAGCTGGACGGAGTCGGGGGGAGGGGGGTGCGGGGGTGGAAGGGAAGATGGTCGTTCCAGTTCAGTCTCATTCAAATATATCCCATTGTTTGTGATTTTGTTTCTGTTGCATTACAAAAACATCTGCATGGATGTGATGAACCATGAGAATCCAGACTACGATTACGGTCATAAGAGAATAAGTTTTAATATTACCCATTAACGACGATTCTATGTTGTCTTCTACAATATACTGATCTAAAATGTGCAGAAAGTCCCTCCCTCCCACCTTGATGTAGAAGTCCACCGGCAGTGTGTCCCCCCCCACCAGCTTCTTCATCAGGTACTCCTTCCAGTCTGGGATATTCAGCTGAACATCTTCACACGCACACACCACACACACGAATCAGAGCAAATCGAATCTATTTGAATACAATCTCATCAAGCCTTATCAAAGCAAGCATAATCCATTTCCTAATCCAATCGAAACTAACGTATTCAAGTAGATTATTAATATAGTCTAATCCAACCCAATCTAGTCTAATTAAATCTAGGTGTCTTCACAAAAGGACTCTCTTGCAAAAGAGGGGCCTAACCTCAAAGAGCCTTCCTGAATAAATAAGGGTTATTTAGCTATCCAGTAGCTACACGGTATTGGGCTTATTCCCCAAGCGGCCATCTTGGTATTCAGTTTCCCCACCGAGCTAGCGTTTAGAAACCATCATGGCCGCTGGGTGATTTGTGGTAAGGCCCATGGGCGGTTCCTCTCACCCTGGGGTGGAACCAGCAGCTTGCTGGTCATGGCGCACCAGCCGATGGGGTTCACCTCTCCAGTGCCCAGACTGCACCAGAAATCATGGCTGCTGTCATGCTCAAAGCCCTCGTATCTCAACAGAGCTTTGTATCCTGGAAGCAAGCAAGCGAGAAGATAAACAGGAGAATAATCGCAACAATCATTTATGTGTATATGAAGGGTTATGGATTGCATGAATGTTTGAGTGAATGGAGCTGAAGGTCCAACCCTTTCCCACTCAGTAACACAATCATTCAATAATAAACGCATTGTACTTGTATAGCTAGTTTGACAGATCACATTATAACTGTTATTTAACAGTACAAAGGTTGTGGGCTGAAACGTTAACGGAATTTAGAAAATACATAAAGAATTCCTTCTATGTTTTTTGGGAGGTGGAGTTCCAGAGGGATGGCGCTGCAAAGGAGAAGGCCCGGGATTCCTTCACCTATTTTCTCTCCAATCAATCATTTCTGATTAAACACTCCCGATACAACACAAACATCATAGCATACCTGCCAACTGGATGACACTGGCAATCCAGTAAACTTTACTGGGAAGGACGGCGTTGGTGTTCAGGACCTCCAGCTTCATCCCCACGGCGATGTCCTCCCACTGCACACACAGCGGAGCCTGGAAGGTACAGAAATCTATGAGTACAGTTCAGGGGGGAGGAGGGCAGCCAAAATGTCAGGTGTTCGAGTCCAAGCCGAAAGGTTATAAGTTTGATCTTCTGTGTCTCTGCAGCCTACTTGTGGGCATCCTTGAGCCCTACCTTAATGAGCTTATTTTGAATACACTCTAAGTTGCTTTTGATATAAGCATCACCGAATGAATAACTCGTAGGCCTCCTGGTAGCAATACATAAACCACGCTTCATTCACCTTCTAAAATCTAGGTTTGTCCCGATAAAGACCACGGACCACCACTGTAGGTTATAAAATGGTGGAATCTTAGCCAAATCTGATCCCATTAAACCCTTCCTGACAACCCATGTGAATGACCTTAATGAAAATGCTGTTTTATAACGTTGCAATAAAATCTTTCCACCGTGTGTTTTATTGCAGTGCCATGGTCTTGTTCCTCTAGTGCAGCATCCAGTAAGCAAACACTCAGACCTGGCAGGCCCACCCTCAAGACATGAGTTAGGCCAACGATTCTCTCTCTTATGTTGGTGGAGGTTAGAAAGAATCCTTTAAACCAAACTTTCTCTTGCGTTTTGGCCTTTTTGCAATTAGATTTATTGTTATTATACCTATATGTCAACAATCTTCAAGTCATCGTTTTACTTTTGTTTGCACTGTTGGACCTTGAGTGCACCCAGGGTCAAAAATGAGCACCTGCTACCAGCCCATGGTGTATATATTTGACCATTTGGCAAGTAAAGAAATTCAGGGTTACCTATAAGAAACAATTAGTTGGCTGGTAGAATTTTTCCATTCTGGAATAAAAGACAAAATACAAAAATTGAATTGGGCACCCTGTGTACACAGGTTCCAGGTTGGTGTGCATGAGTGTGCAATGTGTGTGTGCGCACTGTGTCCACAGACACATTGCAGACTCATTGTCAAGAGGACTCACATGTCTGAAGCAGGAGACAGAGGCAGCCAGGGAGGTTTCTTTGTCCAGGTAGGCACCCCAGTCGAAGCCAGACTGCAGTGTCCCTGTGCAGGGAGGAAAGGTGTCAGTGTGTGTGTGTGTGTGTGTATTTTATTCACTCGAAGTAACATTGAATAAGAGGGATTTTACATATAATTTTGTGTGCGTGCGTGTTTAAGTCTAGTATTTTATTGTCAGGTACACAGAGAAACACAGGATTAAACTGGGCAGTGATAAGCTTAAGACGAAGCAAGTCACCGACAACTTACCAAACCAATAATGCTATCCCCAGCATAAGCTAAGCCATAAGCAACATGACATCTAATCCAGCCAAATAAAAACCTATTCCATGATATCCCAACCCAACCCATATAATACAGAACGCAGACAAATAAATATAAACTTAAATAAAATAACAATATACTTCCATCTCACTATACTCAGATCTCACCGTTACACGGAGCTCTCGTCAGTGCAGCCCCGTTACTCGGCACACACTAATGACATCCCTCTGTGTGTGAGTGCGTTTGTGTGTTTGTGTGTGCATGCGTGAGTCAGTGTTCCTCTCACCATCCGGTGCTGTTCTGGGGGTCTTCCCTACCAATGGCTTCCCGACCCCGAGAATGAGGGCTTTCTTCGACGGTGGTCTTCCCTGGGTGGACACAGACGGACGCAGACATAAACCACGCATCTACTGGCGGTCCTTAGTTTATCCATGCAGTGCAACACAGTGTGCCGGCTCTTCCTCACCTGCAGACGGGCCAGTAAGGAGGATTTCTTGGAGTTGGAGGAGTAGGAGCGGGAGCAGGAGGTGCTGCAGAAGCGCTTGGTCCTTGAGAAAAAGGTGTTGATGTTCCCCTTGGTGCCACACCGCTCACAGATCGCTGGGGATGGGTGTGGTGGGCAACAAATACATGGGCATAGACACACATACATTCATAATGGTTCATTTCCATCCAGTAGCAATATATGATCATATTCAGATTTTATTCTTTCATATATCACTTATTTTTTTGAAGCTTCTATATTAGTTATAAATAAATACAAATATTTATAAAGGGGTTACATTTAACTATGGCCTCAAACCTCATCTCCTGCGTTCACATTGCACCTCACCTGGTCGGTCATCTTTGTCCACTGTAGATCCCAAATAATCCTGCCAATCATCACTTCCTTCCTCTTCATCCATTAACGGGACCTCTTCTTCAACAGCTCCCTGTTATGATAAAAAGGGATTTGTTAGTGAAGATCCTTTGCATCACAACAAACCATCACATATGTTAACAAAAACACCACAGTATAATTAGTACTAGTATTCTCAATCTCAAATCTCCTTAGAGTGAGACATGATTGTATCTCATCTCATCTATCAATAAAAGTAAAAACTCACTGAAACATTTGGGTCCCCAGGGGTGGTTCTGTGGTGGAATGGCGGCAGTTGGAGGCAGTTGGTGCAGCCCTTTCCCTCGCAAGAGAAACAGGGTGGTCTGATGAAGATGGTTGGCATGGCCCCGGGCCGTAAACTGACGCCACTCCGGATTCTCTGCTGAAAGTACTCTCTTCCAAAATGGTCGCTGCACAGGTGGGAGCTGGCACTGGCGGACCACTGGCTGCGTGTGCGCTGTACTTGTTTCTCCCATTTACGAAAGTCGTCGGGGTCCTTGGGGAATGTGTGCAGTGACACGTTGTCGGCGCAAGTCTTCCCACAGCCGTACGCCACACATTGGACTGGCATCGTGCCTGAGCTGCTGGCTGGATCTGGAATGGATGAATGGGAGTTCCTAAAGGTGATGCTTCAGCAGATGTTGGCAGGATGCCTTTCTGTTAGAAGTCACACACATTGGTGATATCCCACGTTTTGATAAAATATCATTATGATGATACATAATGTTATTCATGTCATTTTCATCAGGCAAATGCTCTCCTTTAAGACATTACAAGAACTGAATCTTAACCATAATATGTGTGACGGCCCCTGAGCCGCGCCGCACAGAACAACAAAGAGTCCAGTCGCACATTTAGCCTACTCTCTCCACACTACCACATAGTTAATTTAATTGTCTCTGGTTATGCACATTTGAAATATAACACGGTTACATTGTCATTCATTATATCTTAAGTTATCCCGTATCATTCAGTAACAATAACATTTATGATCTATGCTACAGTACAAAACACACAACACGTTTAGTTTCGTTTCACGTTCTAAACTTTATTTTTGACACATTAAGTTAAGGTTTGTATCTTATGTTTGTTATATCTACTTACACTTTGTTTCTTTGGAGTTATCTTAAGTTACCGTGGCGGTTGGGGTGAGACCGGCTGCATGTACGTCGTCTGTCTGGGCTTCCGGATTCTACGTCCTGGCAAAAGGGCTTCTTCTTCTTCTTCTTCTGTTTAATGGCGGGTAATAGCTTATCGCTATATACCGCCACCTACTGGACTACTACACAGGAGTGTGTAACAAGGAGGTGGCAAGTGACACTTTAAATCATAAAATAAAATTCAGGGAAGAAAAAAACAACTAAATTCTTCTAATTAATCCAGTATCATTAAGACGTCTTGACAAAATACCTGCTTATTTGTCCCTCCATTCCTTGCTCCTGTAAAATATTGTGAATGTCACTTTCTGCATCCAGATCTTTCCATTTCTGCCTATAATGGTCAAATTTCTTGCATCTAAATAAAACATGGTTAACATCCTCTACGACATTGCATTCAGAGCATACGCCATTACTTTTGCCTATTATGGATAGTGAGGAATTAAGGCCTGTATGACCCAACCTCAATCTTGTTAAAACAACTTCATGCCTTTTAAGACCCATTGAGGTGATTATTTTCCCTCCAACACAGCCCTGGTTCCTATGGTAGTGTCTAGCAGAGCTCTCTGACTCCCATTCATCTTGCTACCTTAACATAACCTCTGATTTAAATAAGGCTTTAGCATCTCCTTTGCCCAATGGAATGTGAATTCCTACTTGGTCTAATTCCAGTGCTTTTTTTAGCTAACTTATCAGCAATTTCATTGCCATAAATTCCATAGTGGGCTGGAATCCAACAGAACTGAACAACTAATCCAAGGCTTATAATATTTAAAAGAAGATGCTTTACCTCTAATACCAAATCTTCACTTATTGCATTATCTGTTATAAAACTTTGTAGTACTGCCATAGAGTCAGTACATATAACTGATCTAAGAGGTTTAGTATCTTCAACCAATCTAAGAGCGGTTATTATTGCAGACATCTCTATTGAGTATACTGATAAAAAGTCACTCACTCTATATCCATATCTTTTTTCAAATTCTGGAATATAAATACCAATACCACATTGACCTTTGGGATCTTTAGAACCATCTGTAAATATTTTCAGATATCCATAATATGAAGTATTTAAATAACTTAAGCAGGCTTCAGTAAAACTTTGCTTGGTGAGATGGTTGCTTTTTTCTGCTAATAAATCAATGTTTACCTCTGGATCAGGGAGCAGCCATGGAGGAATACAACTTAAAGCTAATGCTGGGCCATACTTCAATTATTTCAATCCATAATTATACTCTAAATTGTCAATATTCCAACCAAACCCATTGGACTTTTAAAAATATCCCCAACAATCACTTAGCACTGAAATAGATGGGTTGTTTGTGTTGTTTTTTGATGATGCACTACTGGTTAGATGTAAGCTGCATTTCGTTGTACTGGTTCTCCTTACTTGTGCAATAACAATAAAATTGAATCTCATCTCTCATCTCTTGTTAACACTTCCTTTTAGCCTAACCCAATATGTTAAAGACAATTGCTCATACCTAAATTAATAGGGGCTTCCTTAGATTCTACAAACTAGTGCAGTGCCCGTAGGACGTATGTATTCCTATAGAAAAGTGGGAGCTTAAGTAGATTTTTCATGTATGGCCAAAAGAGTGTGTGTAACGATGTGTCCGTAGCAAGGCAAGCGTGTGCATGCCCGTAACGATGTTTTGAAAATTAATCCAAAAAACTTCAAAATAAAGGATGCACACCATCGTGCCATGCGCAAGCCATATCCGAAAGCTTAGGTCGATCTGACAAACAGTCAGAGCGATATGCGAGCCACACAGTGACAGACGCTTCTTGTTTTATAGATAAATATAGTTATAAAAGCCTGAACTGTATCCTAGGACTGTCGCACTTTGTAGGTACTCTTACCTCTGAAATTGTTTAACATAACTTTCTTTATCACATTCCCCTTTACTTGGGGTTTGCTTCGTTAAAAGCCTTAGCGCTAGTGTAGCATATACAGCAGTAGCTCACAAGTAAGTCTTAATTGGTGTCGTTCGACTTCGTAGTTGTTTACTGCGAGAGATCTATAAGAGGTGTGGGGTAAAAATTTAACAATCACCATAAATGGTTATAATTAGCGGATATTTGCTGTGCAGAGCTGACGCCCCCCACGTCACGCCACCACATAATATCCTCAGACAGCTCCGGTTCACAGTAGTCCGCCAGTAGAGAGGACAATGTTTGGTCCATTTTTCTGTCTCATGTCGTAAAGTAGCTAATTAGTGTCAACCAGCATAATTAATGTGATGTTTCCCGGATTTCAGCTGGCGGCATGAAAACCACAATCCTCGTTACTTTGTTATTTGGACCTGACAGGAGTGCTGCTGCTAGACACTCCAGTCAAGGAGTGTTTCAAGATGAAGAGGATTTATGTGAAAGTGAGCATCTATAGATGAAAAAGAAAAATAGAATGCGTTAGCCAGCTACCTTAATATGTCTTCATAGTAAATATTTAATTGGTGTAAACTTTTGATTGAGTAGAAACTATTACCCTCATTAAATTGCAATTTGCAAGTGTTCACAATGATACAGAAATATCGAGTTGGGTTGTTTTATGTTGGTTATTTGAAACTTTATAGATACACCATTTATCATTAGATATACCCACCTATCTATCGACAAGAAGACACACATTAATCATAAAAATACAAATATTTTTTGAATTTGGCGCTTTATCTTGCCCATCAGATTTTCCTTTTCAATGCATCAGTAGTGTGTGTGTGTGTGTGTGTGTGTGTGTGTGTGTGTGTGTGTACTCGATTGTTTTCTGTGAAAGGGGGAAACTTAGCAGCAGTAATGATCTGTTCTGCAAGAGATCTCAAGAAGTTCTATAATAAACTTAAAGTGGAATTCACCCCTAAAACAACATTGTGCTCCAACACTATATTTCATCATATATTTATAGGTGATTTTGCTGCCATTGAATTTACTAACTCCATATTAAAAAGTAGATCGTTTCACTGCTACACTTCCGGTGATTTGATGTGAACGACTACAAGTTCTGAATGGGGGCGGGTCTTGAGGCGAGATGATTGACAGTACAGATGATAGCGCTCTTTGGTTGACACTGACAGCTACTAACTAGCCAAAGCAGGTGAGCCTCACAAATAACAGACATAATCAATACGATACAATTTTTGTTGCTGAGGAGCCTAATGCTGAGGAATTTGAAGGCTGTTTATTGAGCCAGAGTATATACTCCCGATGAAGTAAGAAAACGGAGGGAACAACGGAGTTGGGCTCCTCGTCTGCTACCTTCAGGTTCGGTCTTGAGCAGTTTCGCGCAGTGCATTCTGGTTAAATGAGTCCGTCAAAATAGTTCCGAAAATTCTGCTTCAACACAAATTTCGTTTTTTTCTGAAGTAAAATGCAAAATAGAAATACATTACCCGTGACAACAGGCTAGAATGTCTAGAGTTAATTTCCACTTTAAGGAGCAGGTAGGGGTTAGGCCTAGAACAAACCGCACGATTCTGCAAGCTCATGTTTTATTTGCTCTGGCAGACTAATAAGGCATTAGGTAATGGTCTGCCGTCTGCCAATGTCAGGCTAGGTTAGGACATGTTGCTTTATGATGTTAACAGGTAGGAGGTGAACATTGGGGAGCAAATCCAGAACCTTTCAGCTGGGAGTCAGAACACCCTAGCCAATAACCTATCCTGATCCGTCAAAGACTTATGGTGAATGTGGAACACAGATAAAATGTGATGCAAAGATGAACCCTGGACAATCTTTGGTCAATAATTGAGAAATCAGGGCCTTCTCGTTTCTGCCATGCTTGGTCACTTACCTTGACAAGTTGCCTTCCCAATCCAGCCATTAGGGTAGCAGCGTTTGAAGGAAGACCCAATGACTATGTAGCTTTAAAAAGAGGGGAGAGAAGACATTAGTAGGCCTAGTGGCTTTTTTTGAGGATGTTTAGAATTATTCATGGGTAGCGATGTTAAGGGTGTCGATTCCAACTGAAGATTTGAAACATGTTACTACACACAATTTAACTCTCCTCAGTTTAGAAGTGTTAACCACATATATATAAAAAATGGTTTAATACACAATGGCTTAATCCAGGTGGTAACCACATTGTGCCTGTAGTCAGCGGTCAACTTTATTAATCACAGACAGGCAATTCCGGTGTCAGCTGAAACTAGGACAGTATTCAAAATAATAGCACTTACCCTTCTTTACAGGTTACTTTTACTTTAGCGCCAAATAGGGTACCTTCTGCATCAAACATAAACTTCATGTTTGGAAATACTTCTGGAGGTCCACAGTCCTTCTCTGCGAACAACAATTATTTACTATAAGACTCGAAGAAAATAAATAAATAAATAGATACATAGATATATATTGAATATGGTGTGTACTGTATATCTATTTATAGCCTACTCCTTTTCTTATTGCAACTAAAATGGGGATAAAGCTTACTTTTACAAATAAGATCAGGCTCGGTCCACTGTGCACCATTGCAGGTTATGCTATTGGACCCGTTGTGTTTTTCATAGCCATTTATACAGCCATACGTGACATCAGAGCCCTCTGGGAAACTGTTCTTTAAAAGGGATTTGTCGGTGGGGACGATGTGGTCTTTCCCTGGTGGTTTAGGGCAGTCAGCTGGTGGGGAAACATTAAAAACATGTCAAGAGTCTGAGAAGTAGCACCTAACAGCTCCAGAAATGCAATAAATGAATTACATTTGAACGAAGAAAAATCGGTCGAAAATATTTAGGGGAATAGAGAATGTTGTCATACACTTAGTGTTCATAAAACAAACATACTGTTCGATTATATTAACGTCCCAAAAGTCTGCAGGCCTTACCAAAGGTATCAAACCCGTTAAAAAATAAGAAAAAGAACGCTTTTAAGTCAGTCGTCCTCGATGTTAACTGAAGGCAGAAGGGCTTCTTACCTGTCCCTCCGCTGAGCAGCATGCTCGACCACAGAAGAGCCAACAACTGCGGCGTACAGTAGTCCACTAAAACGGCCATCGCCTCCTGAAGTACCTCGTATAATAATCCTTATCTTGTTATTTACGGTATCCTTCAAAGCAGAACCAACAAAACACAAACCGGTCACTTTAACTGGGATGTGTCTGGTTGAAAAACACGAATACACCCGAAGACCTAATACCAACTCGATCGCCGTCTTTCAACTACTTGTTTAGAGTTTTTTGGGGGACTGGTACAGACTTGTATTGCAGTGCCCACTAAGTACATCAGAGATATCTCCAAACCTGTTGCCATGGCTACGGGGAACTTCATGGGTGGGTCCTGCAACACGTCAAGGGTTCTCCCTCACATGCGTCCTTTAAGAGGAGGGCAGAGGAAAGAAGGAGGGCAGTAAACTGGAAGATCGGCTTTTTTTTATTTTTAACTTCCTCGATTGCAGGCGATTTTAATATCTATATAGTCCGAGTCTGGGCTATACAGTAGTGGTTGAAACGTATGTTTAGCTAGGCTTGTGACTGTGACCAGCCCATCGAAACCCAGAAGCAGGTCGTTATTGTAAGCGATTCATATGTTAGAATGAAATGTCAAAATTTCCGTGTCACTTATAGTTCTTTATTTTTGTACAATTGTTTAGGCTATACTTTTGAAATGTGTGTTCGTATACAGGGCTGATACCCAGATAGCAAAAGTCTTATGGGCCAAAACTGGCATGCCAAAAGAAAAACAAAAGGAGGCCAAAACCCAGCCAAAACCAGTTTTGGAATGCCAAAATGTAGCCAGAAGTATCCCAAAGAGTGGCCAAAATCCCCAGAACCTTGCCAAAAAGAAGCCACAACTGACCCAAAGTGATCCCTAACTGACCCAAAGTGATCCCATAACTGACCCAAAGTGATCCCATAACTGACCCAAAGTGATCCCATAACTGACCCAAAGTGATCCCATAACTGACCCAAAGTGATCCCATAACTGACCCAAACCTCAGAAGTTACATTGTTAATTTATGTTCTATGTGTATAATGCACAAATAATGAAACAAAATATTTTAAAGTAGTATTTTTTTATTAGATTTAATCCAAACCAGTTTGCTCCTGGTTTGGAGCCGGCTGGCGTTTTTTCCTCCCTCCCTCCCGATCCCCAGCCCAGTAAAACCATCGCTTAATGGCATCCGCAATCTGCACATCCGTTGCGGTTGAGCAGGATGGATTGCGCCTCACTGCATCTGAAATTGAAGACATACACAAAGAATGTTTGTGTTTGTGATTTTAACAGATATAACTGGATTTAAACAGCAATACTGTAATGCATGCCACAATCTTCTTCCCTATGCAAAGTTCCAACTGTAAGCATTGCCAAT
>OMKX01044706.1:2530-14370 GCA_900302425.1 Brosme brosme
AGTGTTACCATATATATATATATATAGTATAACTGTTGTCACCCTGCCATTGTTACAAGCCTCTTCATATATAATGAATCAATAGTTAACTCAGTGCACTCGCTGACCACCAGGGGGCGCTATGGCACCGCATTGGATGACCTCGCAATCAGTACAGAAGCGGAGACACATTAGCCACAATCGTTTCCAGCTTTTTTTTTGTCGAATTTAATACCAAGAACAAATATGTAAATATGAACCAGATGTAAAATGCTCTTTAAAAGATCCTAACATGACATGTCTTCTCTTTTATTGACAGTGAACTCACTGGGTGAAAAAATAAACATTATCCTCTGTTCATCATAAAGGATTTACTAGCGCATTTTACGAATAAATAAAGTGGTGGAGTGTATGAGGCAGATCCCTCAGGCTGCTTTTAAATCAGGAATATTTTAAATGTACAACATTTGGCTCTCCGCCATATCTAACTCAATTACAGATTATATAATTTACAGCTGTTTTAAAGGGTAATCAAACCATTGGAACACGACCATATTCGGTCAAACAGGTAATTACAGTTGCTGTTATTTGATCTGAACCATCGTATCGGCGGTTATTGGTGTCAGGCCTGTGGTTTGATAACAGTGTTGGGTTACTCTTAACAGGCCTCTTGCGGTTTTTAATGGCTTAGCTGATTGACACGTTGGGAATATTAGCTGGCACGCCAAACTGAATGCAAACCTTCTTCAGCTCTTCTTCCAGTAGAATGTTCTTCTTCACCTCCAAATTGTAGTTAAACTTCAGGTCTTCGATCTCATCAAAAAACACAGGGTCAAAGTTCTCCAGGGCTTCCCTCAGCTTCTTCACCTCCGCTTGTAAACGCCTCTTCTCAGTCTCCGATGCTTTCAGAAGGTTCCTCAGCTCAGTGGAGCCTAAAGCAACAAAAATAAAAATGACATTTGGCACCATGGAGTAGCCTAAACACTAAACCAAAAGTGTCAACTAATGTGACCCAGGAGACTTTAATGTAGTGTGTGTGGAGTGTTTTACAAGAGGTGTTGCTGAGTTTGGATTGCTCCTTGAGCGTGCATGTGGTATCACTGCAACTCACTTACTAGCTCAGTTGCAAACTTGGCACAATTTACATTTATTTATTCATTTAGCAGATGCTTTTATCCAAAAGGACTTGCAGTGATTTGTAATTGATTCATGAGCCGGTAGGGGCTAGGGCATCCTGCTGAAGAATGTGTTTGGGTAGGCCGTGGACTTTGGGGATCGGACCTAGAAACGCCCTTTCGGCTGTTTTGCGTTGGGTCACCAGTCCTAATCGCACGTTCTTTGAAAAACGGAGTGAGAGGTTTCACCCTATGGGAGGCGCCTTGGGGCCCACCCACGTGAGTTCATTTGGACAGTCATAAGGGCGACTGCTCCTGGAGGAACTTAAGAACGTGTGGCTTGCATTAAGAGACCTCACCTGGCAGAGTGGACGTTTGTCCGGATCCTTCCCGGAGCTCCTGCAGCTTCTGCATCAGCTTTCGCCGCTCCTGATCCAGCTCCTCGTTGGCCCGCCTGGAGATCCAACACACAGAGTATGGAGTCTTCAGCATGATACAACCACGCCACCTCAGGTGAACTGTGACTGTATAATCGTTGTTATTCTTAGTATGCTTAGTACAAACCTTAGCGCCTCCACATCTTTGGGGGCAGTTGCGTCTGTCTTCGTGCCACTTCTCACCTGATGAAAGATTGATGAAAACATGAGCTTATTGAAACCAGACACTCCTTGTTGATGTGTTCTTGATTAAAACCGCTGTCAGGGGAATCAATCCCATGCCAGCGTTGCATCCTGTATCACCTGAAAGGTGGTTTTGTTTTCATTCTTTTCATTTAACCTGAGGGGTTGTTTGTCAGTCTGGTGCAGCCATGTCATGAGATAGAATTGAGCGATTGGTATGAATGGAGATGGGGCACCTGATCTTCTAGTGTGTGGATGGAGTGCAGGGCTTTCTCCTCCCGTTCGCTGGTCTCCTTCAGTTTCCTCTTGAGCTCAGCCCGCTCAGCCCGCTCCTTCTCTCCTTCCCTCTCCAACTCTTTCATCTTGTTCTCATACATTCTGGAAGGGAGCCAGACCACAGTGGAAGATCACATTCTAATAACTGCATATGCATAGGGGGTAGAAGTATGATGAAAAACATGCTTGTGGCCACAGAGACCCTGGCTCGAGTGCTTTAAACCAAACAATTAAATGATCTGCTTTCCCCGTCTACAAGCCACCAATATTGTAGACTAAAAGTAAGATCCAACTGATCAGTTGCAGAAATATTTGAGGATTTCATATTAAGATTAAGACAAAGAAAAACAATTTTGGATGAACCCATCACGGGTCAATCTACCCGTTGCTGCAAATAGTCTGGTCTAAACAACTGTGCTGTGGATGGGATGATGGTGAAACTAGTGCAGGAACAGCGGCTGACCTCGTCACCACGGAGGCCTTCCAGGTCTTGCTGTCTGCTCCTTCTGGGATGGCTCTTGACAGAGCGGTGTGAAGTTTGCGCTTGGTCTCCTCCAGCTCTGACTCAAGCTTCTCGTTGCTCACTTCCAGGCCACTCTTGGTCACTCGCAGCCTTTCTGTCGCCTCCTTTTCCTGTGCAAACAGGAAAGAGCATCCGAGACATGAGTCTGTGTCTTCAGTGGTCAACAGATCGATTTTAATTGAGGAGTTGTTCTCTTTGGACAAAAAATATTACCCTTTTAATCTCTCTCCGTAACCGTTCGTTTTCCATCACTATTTTTTCCATCCCTCTGGTTTTGGATTCCAGTCTGGCACTCAGTTCCACTTCTGCTCCCTGCTTCATCTTTTCATAGTCCGTCTTCCATGGGGAAGAGGAGGGGGAAGAGGAGGAAGAAGACGGAGGCGGTTAGGTGTAAACATTTCACGCTTGTCTTGAAAATGCCACATCTTATCAAATGCGACTATGCTACGTGTCAACAGGGTCCTTGAAACCTTGAGTGTCTCATGCTGCTGCTGCAGAGCCGCGAGCTTGTCCTGATTGGCCGTTCCGGAGGTTCTCTTGAGGGCATCGTTCTCCTTCTGCACCCTCTCCACCACCTTCTTCATCAGCCCCACTGTCCTCTCCAAATCACCCACCGTCTTACCGCTGCTGCCCGCCTGCTCCAAAAACAAACCCACAGCCAAGTTGTAAATCATCTAGCATTGTTTGGACACTCTTGTAGAAAACCCTTATCTTCTTGTTAAGATCTTGTCTGTGGAAATCATAAAGATTCATGTGAAATGGTCACAGTTGGTTCCAAGATAAGATTCATTTTAAAGATTAACTTTATTACTCCCGGAGAGGAATAGTGGGCATCAGAGCAGCAGAATGACAGGACAGTAACATAATATCATAGAAAAAGAGATGAGAATGTTTAAATATGCAATACACTCACAACTACACACAACTACAATACAAAATTGAAAAATAAAATTGATATGCACAATAGGAGTCATAGAAATGTACTGAAATACAAACGCTGAACGTAAACATTACTTACATTACAAACATTACTGACTGTATATGCTTACACCTCACTGTTTTACTTGGGTTTAAAGTGAGATGGTTTAAAGTGTGTCTAGACGGGGACCTACTCCACGTAAGTGGGACAACTTCTTCTCCGCCTCTGCTTTTTCCTTCTTCATGACTCGGCACATCTCTTTGAGGTCAGCAACTTCTCTCTGCCAAAACAGAAGGACCATGAAAGTTGACATGACGTTTCCATTGATAATATCCTGTTTTTTTTGTCGTTGTCGACAATGGTAAGTAGAAAATGATTTCTATGATTTCTGATGTCAAATGTTTATTTTCACCAATATTTATTTGCAAAACACATTTTATTATTAGCTTGTGTCAGACAACAGGCTTTCCTTTAATAGGAAAAATGAGAGCTTGTTCTCTGGATTTAATGTTTAGGAACCAGAGATGACTGCCTTAGGCGAGTATCATACTTCAAAATAAGCCCATTTTCTTTGCTGACAAACACATTTTATACCCAATGCGGTTCGGGTTTGATTCATACATGTTACCTTAGTTAAGTCAGTTGGATTCCCATGGAGACCAGAAATCTGAATTCCAATTGTGGAACTAAAACAAAATAAGTCACGCCTGCCTTAAATGTCTGACGAATCACACACAATGTTTGCATTGCTTTCCTCTGCGAAGCAGTGCCAAAATGGGGTCACGTAATTTTGTTCTTGCGACCTCGCCAAACTTATTTTCCACAACAACAACACTCTGCTAGCGTGAGTGGCGTACCTTTAGCCCGGGCAGCTCAATATTAGCTTGCGCCAACTGAAGGCGGAGCTCCAGGTTTTCAGAGGAGAGCTTCAGGTTTTCTTTCTGGACATCCTGGTCTTTCTGCGATGGCGTGCCTGTGCCCCGCCCGGAGGTCTAGAGGAAGGGTAATAAACACTATTAAATCCAAGTGTGGACACACAGATTGTGAACAGGAGCAAAGAGGGTGGAATCCCCAGACTAGGAGGATAGGTGAGCTATGAAGAGCTAAAAGGGTATAGGGTATTCATGAGTGCAGTCATGAATTGCAAATTACTCTCAGTGACTTCATGAGCCACTGGGCAAAGCGATTGCAAGGTTGCAGTTAGGCAAGTTTTCCATAATGTTGTCACAGGTGAACTTGAGACTACCATAGAGGCCTCACTGTTGGTTAGGGTTAGGGCTTTGGGTTTCTTTGACTGTCGGGTTGGGGGGGAAATAAAAAACGCCAACAAACTATGGAACTATCAAGCCGGTGCTTCTCCAGGCTACTGCACCTCCATCACTACTACAGCAACTACCAACGTCACAGGGGAACCGCGGGGCCCGACAGTACCTTCAGGTGTCTGTCGGATTGGGTCTCTCTCTTCCGTACGCCCCTGTGGCTAAAGACCTCAGACCCTGGCCGACTGCAGCTCCTTCCTGCGAATTCGGCGATCACGGCGTCTGTGAGCCTATCAGAGTCTGGTTCATCTTGCGGGTTTGCCTCTGCCTGAGCTGTGCAGGTTTGCTCTGGTTCGTCATCTGGTTCCATCTCCACAAGGGTTTGACTCGCTTCTTTGCCCCGTCCTGCCCTTTCCTCATCACCTGTGTCCGTTTCTTCTGGTTCGTCCACCACGCCTAGGTCGCCCCCCACACTGCATTCCGCCGCACCGGGGGGATCGAGACACGGGTCAGCCGCTGTGTGTCTCTCCGACGAAGTTTCATCAGCCTCGACCTCTGGATCCATCTCCTCTGTGCTCGCTAACTCGGGGGTTACGGCGGAATCTTCATTGAGTTCGCTTGCGTTGAGTTCGGTACAACGGGGCAGGCTCTCCTGTCCGCTTGGACTTTTGTCTTCTCCACCGCCAACATCCATCTGCTCCTCTTCCTCCTTGATAATATCAGTGTCAGCATCTCTAGGCTCACCAGCAGATGCTTCATCTACAGACAGATGAGAGATCGATCCCTCTCGCCGAAGTGAATCTTCTGCCTCTGTAGGCAAGCGTTTCACTCTCAAAGATGCAGTGGGTGTTCCCCCTTCCTTCACATGTCGGCGATACAATAATTGTAGTCCGTTGAGGGAGAACGTAAGCGATAGATACGTGGGAACAAGCATAGAAAAAGTGATAAAAGAAGGAAAAAAGAAAAAAAGGCTTATTATGTTTCAGGCTGACGGGCTCAGATTAATGAAGGCCAGAACGCAGTGTCTACCGTGGTAATCCACAAGCAGGGTCAGAAACAGATACACATGTAGACTTTGCGGCCCACTGCTGTGTCCACAAAACTAGATGATGATCTGGTATTCTCCTAATGGGACACATTGCTCACATTTGAAAAATAAAGTTAAATCTACTGCAGATGTTGCCTCCATAAAAAGTGTGTGGGGAAGGTAGCTCTGGGTATTCTGTTTATACACTCCAATTGTTATGAGATTGTGCGCAAGTGAACGAGCTTTGAATCCACACCCCGTGAACTCCCATAATTAACCAAACACGGTTCTAGGAAAATGACCTGGAATTCTCAATCTGATGCTCATTCAGAATCATGAGTGTTTGTTGCATTCAGTTATTGTACTGTAGTGTATTGTAAGGGAAAGTAAAAAATGGCGAAAGTGGTGAATAAGTACCGGTAGATTGCGCCAATTACATATGGGAAACAAGTTGCCACTGCAAATTGCGTTTTAATGTTATGCTTGTTAAACTGCAGTGTAGTGGAAAGTAATGAAGTGCAGAGTCAGGCGGATAATGCCATCCCGAAACCCGGGCATCCCACTAAGGGTCATCTCCCATATTCCGACCTGTCTGTTATTCCCATTATCTCCTTAAAAGTGTGTTTATCCTAATGTCTTTTTACATGCTCTCTCTGCCTTTCCGCTCAGGGTGTCGCCACATCACACTGACTGACTACACTGCGTGCGCGTTGTCGTGTCTAGGGTGCGTAGATACACGCATATTTTCACCTCACGGGTTGATTTTCTACATCTGGAATCCTGTATCGAAACCCCCGAATACGCATGTTTCTGGGATCGTTTCTCTGCGCAGCACCGGTTATTCATCCGGCCCTTTTGAGCTTTATTTGTGAAGATGACAAGAGAAGATGAAGAAGACGTGTGGTGCAAATGAACACATGTACGCTAACCTCAATTACTTCATCATAGGGGAACCGAAAGGATTACTCTACAGTGGCGGCATCTGTGGGCTATGCCGGTGACGTCGGATGAAATATACGCAGTCATATAACTCCCCCTGTAGTTCTTAGTATACATCTGTGGTTTAAGCCTTGACAGTTATTTGACCGCCTCTGCAGAGTCCTCAAACACCCCCACTCGGTTATTACCACGCAGATGACAGTAATGGCTTATGGGATATATAAGCATATCCCCATATGCTTATGAAACCCTATGGGGATACTTACAGAAGGCCTAGAAGGGGGCTCCTTGGACATCTGGGGCTCCATGGTGTGGAGTCTCTCCTCCAGACAGCGGTTCCTCTGGGCGAGGTCATCCGCAGCTGCGTCCCTCGGCAGGGCCTGCTGGCTTCTGGAAGGTTTCAACACGGAACCAGGGGGTCTAAGTGGTAGATCGCACATGATATCATGAGCTCAGGGTCTGCGTGTGTTATGAATGCGTCAATATACATCTATCCTGCTGACCTGATTTCAAATATGGCTGCCAAATGCTTTGAAAGGCATCCCAGTGACTCTTTCGCAAGATCTGCACTTTAATGTGTAGTTGCACTCCTGTGATACCCCTCTGCAATAGAGCTTGTGCACATGTTTCTATTGATCTTTGATATGATCCTATTTGATGGATTCAAAACATTTCTCTAGCGGTTTCTCATGATACTACTTGAGGGAAATGTAATATTTCTCCAGCTTAACCTTTTAATGTTCCTTGTGTCAGGACAGAGTAAGGGGAGAGGGTTTTTTAGTGTTTCTGCCCCTTCCACTTTGAACCACCTCCCGGATGAAGACTGACTACTTATATTTCCTATGGACAATTTGAGGTAATTTTGAATAGCATAAAACTGGACATTCTGGATCAAAAACCTGTTTTTGCTGCCTTCTTTCCCAGGTTGCTTTTGGAGAAGATGTTTAAATCTCAATGAGACTCACCTGGATGAAAAAAGGTTAAATAATAGAAGTAGCTGTTGAGGGGGATATAGAACATTTCTTTATCTCTTTCTCATATCGTACTTGATGGTGATACAGCGGTTTCTCATGATCCTACTTGAGGGAGATATATTTTATCCAACATTTCTCTCTTTCTCATGATTCTTCTCGAGGGAGACGACATCACGATCCTACCTGATGGTGAGGATCTGCGTCTCCAGCTCGCCGTTCCTCCTCCTCAGCTCATCCAGCTCCTTCTCCGTCTCGACGCTCCTCACGCCCACCACCTGGTCGGCGGTCACGCCGCGGGCCTTCGTCTTCCTCAGCAGACCCTTGTTCTCCTGCTCCAGTCTGCGCTCATCAAGCACACATGACAAGCTTTACCCCGTGCGGGACGCCATGCTGGAAAAGGCATCTTTCACTTTGATTGCTCACTGGGTGAGCAATCCACCAGTGAGCGACATTCCAAGCTAAATTGGTGTGAGAAGGACTTTGGCAACATCTGGCAAACTCCAAGTTTGCCAGATGCTCCATTAGAACTCCATTATTCATTCTCCAATAAGAGAATGAATAATATTGTCCGCTGCCATTTTCTACAGGCTTTTTGTGTCTTCAAGTACAAACCGTGAAGAGTCACAAGAAGTGGAAGGACTGAGCTGCCAAAGCTGTTCAATAGCATGCTGCTGTGTCAACTGCGTGCATGTCTTAAGGCTGAAACACATCAAAACTCGAGTGTAGAGAGCATCTGCCTTCCATTAGCTCCCATGATAATCAATTCAATACGCCTCCGGTGTGAAGACAAGATCGCAAGCAAGTTCAGCTTCCGTTCGCGCTCTACCCTTGAGCCTTGATGTGTTCTGGCCTTCAGGCTCACACTCACCTGGCGTAGAGGTCTTTGAGAGTGCAGAGCTGTTTGGAAAGAGCCTCCACCTCCCCCTCTTTCTCCTTGAGTCCATTCCGTACTTTCTCCATCCTCGTCTGCCATTTCTTACCCTCTTCCCAGCGCACAACCTCTTCCTTGGACTGTCGGAGAGAAAATAAACGGAACATTGATTATCTATGTATACATCAAAAAAGCAAAGGGTTAAAATCGACCCCAGGGTCAACGTGGGTCTGCCATACAAATAATGAAGTGGGTGACATCAGAGCGCTCAGAGCCAAAATGGCCGCTAATGGAAAATAAGGCCCCCGAGGTGAAGTTTCAGCTTGGACCTTGTTGTCCTCCTTGTTGGTGGTGGTACTCCTCCTCTCCGGGGACGAAGGCCTCTTCTCCAGCTCCGCCTCCAACCTCCTGACCTTCCGCTGGAGATTCTCCACTGTGGACCCCCGGCTGTCCACCTCCAGCCGGTTCTGTGGGTTGAATTGCATCAGTAGAATTGGGATTCACCGTTTAGTTATAAAGTAGTACACCTTATCTTCTGTACGATCATGAAAAAAGAAGATGTTGTTTATTAATCCCCTTAAACTGCATGAAAACTTCAGTCTCTGCATTTGACCCATCCTAGCCTGCTAGGAACAGTGGGCTGCCCCACACACGCGTCTGGGAACAAACTCCAGTTTGTAGTGCCCTTGCCTTTGTTATGGGTCATGCAGGAGTTATACCTGGCATGTTTTGTGGTGTGGGGGAAACCGGAGCACCCAGAGGAAACCAACGCCAGAGAGGAAAGGCCTCCTGATGGCAAATGTCAGCCTCGAATCCAGGACCTACCTGAGGCAGCAGTGCCAACCTCTGAGCCACTGAGCCACCAAAGACCTTTATAGAGATGTGTATCACCATTTAAGTACAAAAAATGACTATGATGAAGAATTCTAAAAGGGTTTCATGCCCATTTAAGTGCTCATGTAGAAGACTGTTGTTACAACCAGTACTGTACATTTATAGAATACAATTGTTATAAATGATTAATGTAATCTGTGAGCTGGTTTAATTTATTCTGAAGTGTTTTCCAGAGGGAAACAAAACATTTTCAGTGTCCCATAACGGTGGTTTACTTTGGCCTTTCTCTGCTGCTGTTGGATCAGAGCTGCTATGCCGCTTATTTGTGTGTGAGCGCGTGCGTGCGTGCCTGTGTGGTTGTGATGCGTAAGTCATTTCCATTGTGTTGGTATAGCGCTAATAGCCTGCAGTTACTCTTATAGTTCTACATAGGCCACATTATTTGACACCCCCCCGCACCCAGCCCGCTAAAGTTCAAGGAAAAGGTGTGGTGGTGGTGCTGCATACCTGCAGGCCGCTGCTCAGCCTCTTGATGCGCTGGTGGAGCTCCTGGATCTCCTGGTCTCTCTGGTCCTTCTCTCCCTGCAGTCGGCTCTGGGTCTTCTGGTTCCGCTGCAGGTCGCCTCCCAGCTCCTCCATCTCCTCCTTGAGGGCCTCCTCCCTGCCCCGGGCGGTCTTGACAGAGTCCTTCGCAGACTGCAGCTCCTTGTTCAGCTCCTGCACCCGCAGCTGAGCAGCAACGCAGATGTAACAATGAAAAAAAACCTAGATGTTATTTTCCCAGCCAATACAGGACGCATATCGGCTTGCTGTTATTTATAGATTTTTTGTTTGTTTTTGTAAGCGTATTCCCCTTAAATAAACAGAAGCTAGGCTACTCTGCAAGTCAATGTATGCGGCTAGCAGAAATCAAATGCTAACCTAGTAAACTCCTCTTCTGGCCGTACAATGACAAATTTGGGATTAAACAACTCGTCTGCATCCGGGTAAGATGTGGCAAACGCCAATTTACAGACATCTCTTTAAAGGTAATTCAAACCTTTCGTTGCGCCAAGACATGACAGTATGTTGGCATACTTTCTTTCCATTGATTTACAGTTGTAATACAAGTAAGAGCGTTCTTTCGCTGAGGTCTCGATGCTGTGCATCTCAACTGTCCATCATCGGGAACTTAGCATACAGGCATATGTAAAGTTCTTCAGACAACACATGCCGGTTCCGCACTTTTTATTTTCTTAACACTGTTTATTTTACCAACGTCTGTACAAAAGGTAAGACGATACATTTATGTCCTTAAAAAAGACAAGTTGCGACATGAGGCTCCAGGTACGATGATCCATATGTCTGTGCGGGGAGGGGGCTCAGCTCGCTCACCTTCAGCTCCTTGGTGTGTTTGTCCACTAGCGTCTGGACGTTGAGGCTCTCCTCTCTCTGCACCGCGCTGGAGATGATCTGATGCTCCGCCAGGGCCGTCATCTCCGCCCGCAGCTCCAGCAGCGCCTTGCCCAGTGCCTGGGGAGGGTGGAGGTGGAGGCGGATAGGGGGGCCACTGTTGATTAGTTCCCCGCGATTCACATTCCCTGATCTATGACCTCCGCGTGATGGAAGGGTGTGGCGTTAACAGTTAACACCAGGAAGAGACTAAATGATAACCGCACAGGGGCACGGTTTCCGTCCGCATTCATTTCTCTTTGCCGCTATGTTTTGATGTAGTTCTTAATGTCTGATGTATTTCTAGGAGATGACTTACAGTAAATATAGACAAAGGGTATATACAAAGGAGCGTTTCATGTGATGTCACGCACATTCCAAGCCGCCATCTTGGTGCTTTTTCATCATTATAAATAATAATTATATCGGTTATTCTAGAATTTTAGTCAAGCAGTACAAAGATGACGGGCTTGACATTACTTAATGCAACTTCCGATCACACGTATATAACCATTCTAATACAGTCAAACGCCCTCGGTCCCGGCCCCATCTGTTTCTCGTACTATACAGTAACTGCCCCCTGGGCCCCTATTCAAATACATGCTTAGCTGAGCACTGGGATTATGCCCGTGATTCAGTTATCCTTCAGTAATAGAACGGGTCAAGGGGAACCTTGAGCTGCTTCTCTTTCTGGGAGAGCTGGGCCTTGAGACGCTCCACCAGGCTCTTCATGGTGTTGCTGGGCGAGCGGACGTTGGCCTCCTTCTGGGCCTCCAGCTCGCTTTTGAGATACTGCAGCTGCTTCTCCGTCTGGGTGGCCTGGGCCCTCAGCTCCTCACGGTCCCCAGCCAGCCCCTTCACCTGGGCCGCATGCCGCTCCTCCAGCCTGGACGAACGCATAGTCCACGCATTTCTGTTAGCCTCAGGCTTCATACTGTGTGCTCCTGTAGGTCAGAGGATTGATTTTAAAATCATGTTGCTAACCTATAAATCCCTACATGGTTTCGGGCCAAAATATTTAACTGATATGCTTCCACTATATAAGCCTTCTAGACCACTAACATCTTCTGAGA
>OMKX01044726.1:1385-18959 GCA_900302425.1 Brosme brosme
GGGCACGCGCACACACACACACACACACACACACACACCCACACACACACACAGTTGAAAAATACACACTTTTATAAACCAGGTTGCAGTGTGTAAACAACACTGTGTGACCCCCCTCCCTAGACCGGGTGGTTAATGGCGGCCCCTGAGAGACACACACAGACAGGTCTGGCTCTAACAAGGGCCCCTGAGGTGACGGGGCCCCTGATTTGGCGAGGCCCCTGAGGTAGCAGGGCATTGGAAGAAAGGCTTACCATGTAGCCAGATGCACTCCGAGGTGAGAACAAGCATCTGGCGTCCCTGGGAGGCACCGGGAGCCGCTGCAAGATAGAGAAATGTCACCGCTTCCAGCGTCAGTACAGCAGGGAGGCAACGCTGTCATCGCAATATCCTAGAGACTGAGCAAGGTGGTCCTCTCAGGACCCCCTCTGGTGTGGTGTCTGCCTTTACACATCGCAATGTTCCTCATGCATGGGCTCATTTATCACACGATACATACCGTATCTAACAGTCATTCGGTAATGTGTTTCTCCACACAGACACACAAACACATATATTCATTGCTTTGGTATGAGTCTTATGCTTCAAGGTTGGTTTCTATTGATGTCAAAACCAAAAAGTTAAAAATGCAGCTTCTTCAGTGGAGGAAGACATAACTACTTTAATGCGTATAACACAATCATTGCTCTGGCAGTGCATACCACTCCTCTTGTACTCCACCTGTATTTATAGAACAATGTTCTTCAATGTCAGGGTCCCAATGCATAATAAAACACAGTAAATGGATCCCTGCTATGTTTAGGTAGGCTGACCTCCATCAGAAGGCAGCAGCAAGAGTAGAAAAGGAGAAATCGTGTGCGTGCATAACTTAGACTCGAGCATCCGAATACAAAGATACACCAATGCGTTCACGCACACACACACACACACACACAGACACGCGCGTGCACGCACACACACACACACATAGAGTATGCACAGGGATCTGTACAACCCCATGATTTTGGAATAGTACAATCTTTGTTTTCCCAAAATATTGCAAGTCATAAAAGCATAATTCGATACTGATGAAACTACACTTTTTAATTACTGCTGTGTAAGACGACATGCAGTGCACTGCCCTCAATATCTCCAAAAAAGTGGTTACATAAGAGAGGCACATCAGCATCTGATGCCATCAATCCCTGTGTTTCCTTGTTATGGCTTGCAGTGTCTCCACTAGGCCCAGGGGTCCGTCAACATCTGTCTTCCCTGCGAGGCTCAGCATTTTCCTATTTCATATCTCTCATAACTTGACTTTTAAATTGTTTTCATGCTGCATTTATTGTTCACATATGGTGTACCTCATTAGATACATTAATGCTAGCTAAAATGTGCTGGTGTTCAACAAAGAGTCTGGATTATTCTTGCTACTGCAGTCTCCCCCACAATGCAAGACTGAGCGACGTCAGTTGAGGCAGTTGAGGACATCACTAGACCTTCTGGAGACCAGATAATGGTTTAGGAGTCTGAAGCGTACTTGGAGAACAGCATGCAGGAAGCATAGGCGTAGAAGATAGGGCAGTGGAAGACCAGATCCATGATCTGCTTTAGGAATGTCACATGGTGGGATGGAGGACAAGGCAACTGGCAGTCATCGAAAAGGAGCTGCAAGAGTAAGCGGTGAAGTCTCGGGAGCTCTTCTAGCAAAAGTCAATTAAAAACCCAGCTGGAAGCAGCAGGGCAGCCCCCAGGGTTCCCCCAGACTCGAGAGAAGGGGGTGTATTACGGCACCTCTAACAGCCTTGCAGGTTGCGCCTCTATCAGGTCTAATCCACCTGGTAGAGCGAGCAGATCAGTGAAAGATCTTTAAGAAACAGGAAAAATCCCCAAGACGGAGGAACCAAACCAACGCTGATGATTTGTCTGAGTAACCAAATAATACCTTAAGATTAATATTCCTCTTAACTCTACCTTTCTTACCCTGTATTGCGTGACGATACATTTTGTCTTAACAGTTTTTGTTTTTGACATGTTATGAATGCGTTGCAGTTGAATACAATCGAACATGAGTTAATTCCAATAGTCCCAATGCAGCAGCACACTCCCATCCTGTTAGCACGTAGCTTGAAGAACACACAGCATGACAGGCCTCAACGCTACCTGGGAGTAACCGAATGTGACGCTTGAGACTGAGGGAATGGGAAGAACAAATGTCATTACCTATGTTTGTGTTACTTCCTTTGAAGATTCTTTTTGTCCTCCCGGGCTTTCAATCTTAACATGAGCAAACACAGTCACAGCTAGGTCTCTCTAAATATAGCCTGGCTTGTCAAGCCACTGAAATAGTGGATACCCTTTTACTTTGAAGAATTCCAATTACTGTCACTGGTTTGAGGGTGTGCGGCTAAGTGTGTGTGTGTGTGTGTGAGAGAGAGAGAGAGAGAGAGACAGAGACAGAGACAGGGAGAGAGAGAGAGAGAGAGAGAGATTGTATGTATGTATGTATGTATGTATGTATAAGAGTGTTCAATACGTGTTGTATAATCACATTACATCTCCGGTGTTGTCTGTTAAGCAAAGCGATGCGTCTACAGACAGATATATGTTCAGGAACGCAAGGCAATGCTTATCTCGAGATACATACCAATTATAGTGTTGGCTGCTATCTCATTGATCTCTGCAAAAAGCAGTTTATGTATTTTTGACACTTTACATCCCCTACAACCATACACCTAGCACTTGTCAGTAGTTACATGTTGCTAGCACTCTAGACTCACCCTATTGCCAAACATGAAAAATACACATTTGAAACTGGCATATTAGCTAGATTTGTCTACTACCAATTTTGGGGGTCACATTTTTTATTCAAACCCTTTGATTTGACTGGGTTTGTTTGTTTATTTATTGTGTTCATATGAATGCATAAGCAGATGCAGACAGAAAGCAGTGCTCTGATTATTTGTACTGCTGACGCTGGAGAGAATGTTTATAGCACCATTTTTCTCTTTTCTGTCGGCCGGCCGGTGAAATTGGTTTTGTACGTTGATAGATGTTTACGACTCAACAAAACGCATGCAGGTAAATCACCCACATCAGCTGAGGTGTGTAACGTAGAGCCCTAACTCACACAGCGCAGCACACCTGGCATCCATCGTCCTTAACACAAAAGAACCAATCTAGACGTCATTTCAAAAGCTACCAGAGAGCGCCATTCATAAGTTCATCAGGTCTGATGTGGCCGAGATGGACAAGGGCACATTGCAATTTAGTAATTAGCAGTTTAACAGCCCTCATTGACCTCTGTTGAATCAAAGCCTTGTGTCTTTATAGAGCAAATATGAAGAGCGCTTGTATGGAAGCCATTAACTGGCGGTGGGATCACAGATGTCTAAGCCAGTGGGTCCCAAACACTGGCTTAAACTGGCACACTGGTGTGCCTGGAGGCAAGACTAGGTGTGCTGTGAAATTTTGTATGATTTAATATGTAATGCAGACATAGGTTAGGCTGCTAGGGCCTTATATAATTGGTAATATATATGATTTGCTTTATTATTGATTTCAAGTTCTGGCTCCATTTCAATAGCTACATTGGCCAAAATTGCATGTCTGATTTTTATGAACCTTTATCGATGTGATATTTTTTTCACAGTCTGCTGCGATGAAGTATAGACAACATAATATCCTGATAATAATGTGTGGGACATTTTTCAGAATCATGCCCTACCAACTTTAAGTTGCAGTGCCTTGAGCTTGTTGTTGTGATCGTGGGTGAGTCTACCCCGAAACAGGTTGGTAGCTCTAAGCCAGCACTCCATCAGTTCAGTCTGACTTCAGGAACCTATAGGGCTTGTACATCTCAGCCTTACGTAGCCGTACTTGGGAGCATAGGGGCATTGGAATGTTCCTTATTATGTTTAAGGGTTTTTTGGTCATTGTTTAGTAATAAATCGTGAAATAATTTGTCATTATGGTGAGACATTGCTGCCACACCGTTTCTCATGTGAGACATTGCAAAACACCGTTTTATTAAGCCTAGGTTACGGTGTATTTACGTTGATTTAGAATTTGACAGTGCTACAACTCGAGGATCGCCAACGAAAAATCCCATAATGCATTTTGATGTACAAGAGCATGCACACGAGACCCCTCGTACGGGGTAAGCAGATGAGTCACGGAGGTTATGTAAGGCTACTGATCAGGATTGCAGGCGTTCAGCTACCTGGTAGCATGCTCTTTTATTGTGGTGAAAGGGTAAGCAGTCCATAGAGGTTGCAAAACAAAACGCTTAACATCTTCATTCATCATCGTTGCATGATGTCGTCTTATTTTTATTTTTTTTACAAATGACTCACTCAATTATGTGAGCATATTGTGGTTGGAATTCAATGGAATATACTGTATGTATGGTTGGTAAAGTACAAACATGAAACCAGGGAAGTACCGTCTTGGAAAAATAGGAATAATATCAGGCCAACTCATCATAAAACCATGATGCTATTTCTTTAAATCCAAGTGTAGTGTTGACACCACAGTCCCTTCTGTCCTATCGACTGTGTAACTGTTTTCTTATTTAATTTTGTTCAGCCAATTGTCTTTTTTCAATCTGCTGACATTTGCTTCAGGATTCGTTTTTCTTCAACATCTGTTGTGTTGAGGCAAAAAAAAAAGCATCAAAAAGAAAATATACATCATTGAAGATAACATTTATATTTAAAATGATGATGGTCTCCATAACACAATGACATGAGCCTTTGTCTCCACCAACGTGTTGGGTCTGCTATGATACGTGTGATTATGGTACAACACAGAAATAGAGCGTACAGCACAGGTCCAGGAACTGTAGAAGTAGGGCATATCCCTGCATAGTAAGTAATGTTTATTTAGTCAAGCACCTTTAACAGAGCAAAAGTCACAAAGTGAATAATAACAAAGTAAAATTCCCAAAATACACACAATAATACATACGCAACAACGGACCTTAAAAACACAAAAAATACAAACACTAGGCAGCGCGAGGCAAGAAAAAGGAGGCCTGTTTAAATAAACATGGTGTCATAGAGGTGTATGCAATTTGCATTGAGGGTAATTATATAAGCTGACATTCTGAATTTGTGCTTGTGTTTGTGTGTGTACTTGTGCATATGTGTGCACACATGCCCTATTTATTTCTCCCTTGCAAGCTGTCCATGTTTTACCTTGCACATCATACATCATACTTGGATCTTTGCAAGATCAGATCTACAAAATGAGGTTCATAGGTTCACCCGTTGAATTCATCGCTTATCGAAATTCAGTTAATAATTAAAAAAATCTCTCAGTATATTGCTATAAGACTCCCTAATTCAATAAATAAAATATCAAAACTGTCTGAAATTCTGTACCTATATTGCTCAAATATTGGCCTGATTTTATTTTCTCCAAAATACAAACTTTCTAAATCTCGCTCTCCTTCGCTCTTTTCTGCTCTCTCTTTGCGTTATCTTATGGTCTTACCTGCAGCACCTAAAGCCCTATCTCTCCCTCCCCCACCCCCATGGTGTACAGGTTCTACTGGGACCTGACCATGCTGCTGCTGATGGTGGGCAACCTGATCATCATCCCCGTGGGCATCACCTTCTTCAAGGACGAGCACACGCCGCCCTGGATCGTCTTCAACGTGGTGTCGGACACCTTCTTCCTCATGGACCTGGTGCTCAACTTCCGCACTGGCATCGTGAAGGAGGACAACACGGAGATCATCCTGGACCCGCAGAAGATCAAGATCAAGTACCTGAAGAGCTGGTTCGTGGTGGACTTCGTCTCCTCCATCCCTGTGGACTACATCTTCCTCATCGTGGAGACGCGCATCGACTCGGACTTCTACAAGACGGCCCGTGCCCTGCGCATCGTCCGCTTCACCAAGATCCTCAGCCTGCTCCGCCTGCTGCGCCTCTCCCGGCTCATCCGCTACATCCACCAGTGGGAGGAGGTAGCGATCGGGGCCGGGACGTTACAGCGTAGCTCGCGGTTTTGTTAGCCCCTTGGGTTCTTTTAAACAGTGACAGCTCTCGTTGTCTCGCCAAAGATAAATAGCTCAACAACTGCGCCATTTTACTGGGAACACTGCATCCTGTATGAGAGTATTATGCTGCTATGTGCTTTTACAATGAAGCAGACGCTTTTATCTCAAGCTACTTACAGTTCATTCAGATACATATCAATGAAGGGGCAGAGCTGGCCTTGGCCTCTTGCACAAGTATGCCTGTAGAGGTAGGCTGCAGACATTGGGGTCAACCCAGTACAAACCAGCTTGGAGTCAAACTCCTTAGCCATGACACTGTTAGAGCTATGATCTTTGTTATCCCATTTGCCTTATCCTTTTCATACTACTATAGCTATGGTAAGGTGAGAAGGGGTTAACCATTAAATGGACCTAGTCACATGATAGTCCTATAATATTGTACTGCCTGTCTCTGCATCTGTCTCCAGCAGATGCCCCCCTCCCTGACCCCCGCCTCTCTCCCTTTAGTATTTTTCTATAGGGTCTCTCTAATCAAATGCAACCAGGGCGGCCATTAGTGATGATTGCAGATGATTATGTAACATCTATGATACAGGATAGAAGATGAACATGTTTGTTTAATCTCGCGTCGTAAGGTTTGTATTCTTCTTGCATTCATCCGTTTGGTTTCTGACTGTGTCCCAGGTGTTCCATATGACGTATGACCTGGCCAGCGCCATGGTGCGCATCATGAACCTCATCGGGATGATGCTGCTTCTGTGCCACTGGGACGGATGCCTCCAGTTCCTGGTGCCCATGCTGCAGGACTTCCCCGCCGACTGCTGGGTCACCAGAAACAAGATGGTGGTCAGTGTTGATGGTCCTGAGAGCCTAACACGTAGCGGTTACAACAACAGCCCTCGTCTTATCACACAGACATTGGCAATTTAGTTTTTAGCCATAAGCTTCATGTGTAAACTAACAGGGTTGCAGGAGTGTTTCAGGAACAATCAGGATCGCCAAAGAAAAACGTCAAATCCAAAGTTGAACATTGAAATGATTAATTTGCCCATATATCAGACAATATCAGGCAATTGCAATTAAAGTGGGGTTACCACAACCTACAAGCTAATCAAAAGTGACACATTTTCGGAAAACAATTTGAAAGCAGCCAAATGTTAATCTCGATCTTTGTTTGAAATACAATTTAAGCAGTGCTTTAAATCAGTGCTTTTCAGCTTAGTGGCTTTAAGAGAACAAACACTCACAGTCACTTCTGTTCAGTTCAGTTGTTCTCTGGCCGGTAAAGTAGTGTTAGTGCAAAGACAACCAGAGCCTCACTCTCCTCCTGTCCTTACTCTCTCCCGCCCCCCTCTGACGCAGAACGATACGTGGGGGCAGCAGTACTCGTACGCCCTGTTCAAGGCCATGAGCCACATGCTGTGCATTGGCTACGGCCTGTACCCCCCAATAGGCATGGCCGACGTGTGGCTCACCATCCTCAGCATGATCGTGGGCGCCACCTGCTTCGCCATGTTCGTGGGGCACGCCACCGCGCTCATTCAGTCCTTGGACTCGTCGCGACGGCAGTACCAAGAGAAGGTAGGCCTTTGGGTTTGACCGTGGAGGAAAACGTGGCCACTCAATATGCAACATCCAACATAATGTTGGATGTCACATTGGGATTTTTTCAAGCCACGAGGAACACTTTATTATTTAAATGTCACTACTGAGTTATAGGTCCTTCACTCACATTATATATAAATTGATACTTGTTGCATAGTTCAATAAATAAAAGTCAGTAACTTAACAAATTAATATGTTTTTATTAGACCTCAAACCCAAAGATTTTTTATTATTGAATCATTTTGTTATTTAGATGTGTCCAAAAGTTGTCTGGAGATAAGCTGTTTTTTAAGGAGGCTTTCTGAGAAATAAATCAATTTTATTTCTGCAAAATAGGGACGACAACCATTGCAGCAAATATTAAAATGATTGAGCTTTTACTGGATTTCCATAGCGATATACACAGGTGTTCCTCTGGCTGTCACTCATGACATTAATTATGGGTCTATTAATCTGCATGAATCTGTGCGCACCTTCCGTTACACCAATATGAAATAGGTCCAATTTGGGTAAATTAGACATGCATTTAAGTGAGGCAGGATGTGGGATGCCTGTAAACAAGGACAGAGATGTAAAGAGTCTTAGGAAGGAAGGAGGTAGACTTTAAGGCAGTGGTACCCAACCTTAGGGACGGGACACCATTGGGGGTCCCCTGATATGCAAATGGAGTTGCATAAGTTTACTCACATAAGCTATAGATTTTGAATATCCATTTTAGCAAACCATTTTTGGGGGTTTTAAAGGTCTCATAGATAGTTGAGTAGAGCGATGCAATTTCATTCACCAGGACATTAATATTACTGGCATATGTTGATCCAGCAAAAACAATTTGTTTGGAAGGAGCTGCACAAAAGGTGAAGTTGGTGTCCCAAACATTTTCAGAGATAGAAATGGGGTCAAGGGCCAAAAAAGGTGAAAGTGAGGGAATGCTGTTAGGTATTCACTGACCCTGAATGAAGCTGATGAAGGCTGTGGTTAAGGTGGGTTTTAAGATGCTTGCAGTTGGGTACACTTTCACTAATACAGAAATCAAGTAGACTTTACTCAAAGTTGACTTTCACTCATAGAGAAATTAAGTTTACTTTCCCTCATAGGGAAATCAAGCAGACTTTCACTCATACCGAAATCAAGTAGATTTCACAAATATAACCGATCTCTTAATGTGGGAGGGCCCCTGTTCTCAATTGTTTTGCCAGCTTTTGATTTACATTTTATTCATGCTTCTTCCTCTTCTCTCATTCTTTGTTCCCCCCATTCATCTTTTCTTATTTTTTCTGATTCTTAATTAGCATTTATTCCTTATAATTTATTCCTAACATTTTAATAATACAAATTATTTTGTAAACGAATATGAATACACATATTCATTATGATTAATGACTAAATAAATTATCAATTAATATTATTATTTCTGTACATATCTATGTATGTTTTCATTTTTTTCGGTTGGTAAAATAATCAATTGAAACAATGTGTTGTTGTGTTCCAGTACAAACAGGTTGAGCAGTACATGTCCTTCCACAAGCTTCCTGCCGGCATGCGACAGAGGATCCACGACTACTACGAACACCGCTACCAGGGCAAGATGTTCGACGAGGAGAGCATCCTGGAAGAGCTGAACGAGCCACTGCGAGAGGTCTGATGTCATCCATCCATCCAAGTGCTCATCATCTTCATCGTTACATCATCATGGTTTTCTGCTGAACAAGAAATGTTAGAGTTGTTTGGACAAATGTATCCAAGGAGACTGCCAGTCAATTCAGGCACATGACATTAACGAGCAGATAGGCAGTAAGCCATCTTTGATCAAGAAGGCCAACAGGTAGGCTGCAGATATTTGGGGTCAAACCCAGTGTTTTTTGGGAAGGGAGGCGAGCTCCCTAGCTGCTGCTTCACTCCTGTATAGGAATAACCTGATCTTACACGACCCTATGACTTAACTATCCTTTCCCCGCGTTAACCGGGTCTGTCTCTGCAGGAGATCATTAACTTCAATTGCCGGAAGCTAGTGGCGTCCATGCCTCTCTTCGCCAACGCTGACCCCAATTTTGTGACGTCGATGCTGACCAAGCTCCGCTTTGAGGTGTTCCAGCCCGGCGACTACATCATCAGGGAGGGCACCATCGGCCAGAAGATGTACTTCATCCAGCACGGGGTGGTCAGCGTCCTCACCAAAAACAGCAAGGACACCAAGCTGTCCGACGGCTCCTACTTTGGAGGTATTTGACTTGTCTTTGTCTGGTCTGACTCTGCAAGTGATGCAATCCCAGTTATCTTTGAGCGAGGGGTTTTATCCATGGGGTCTTGTGCAGCCTGTGAACAGGGGCTAGGATTCCCGAAGCCTGCGTAGGGACTTTCCTCCCATAACATAAGCCATTGATTCGGCAGATTAACTTCTGTCGGACTGTGGGAAAACAGCGCCCATCATCTCCTTAAAAGCGGGATTTAGTGCAGAGTGAAGCTTTGTGAAGTCTCTCTCCTCCATTTGGGTTCAAAATGTTAACACTGTGCATTTAAGCTACTCTTCGCGAGCGAATTGTGACACGGTACTGAAAAATAAACGTACAGCCTAAATGTACCGCATTGGTAAACGTAAATGGAAAAAAAGAGAGCTCTGTCCTTTCTCTTTAATACATATCTGTCCTTGAAAATGTGTCCGCTTTTGAAAATGTAGCAGTCTTTCATTAGTAATTTATTTATTTCCTGAGCTGGCTGGACAAATGAGGTCAGGACAAACTGTAAGCTGTTAAAATTGTGTTAAGTGCTCCATCTGCGAAGTTCAGGAGCAATGGCAAATGACGATGAAAAGTTTATTCAAAAAAGTATTTCATGAAAAGCACTGATAACATTCTAACATTCTTTACCTTGCATTCATAGCTTTAGAAGTATGACTAGGTTGTAAGGCATACCAACAAAATATTGAGAAAGATCATTCAGTATGGAGAATGTCATTCAGTCGTCACTATTTTACCATGAAAAATAACCCTTACTCAATGCAGAGATTTGCCTGTTGACCAGAGGCAGAAGAACTGCCAGCGTGCGAGCCGATAACTACTGCCGCCTCTACTCCCTGTCCGTGGACAACTTCAACGAAGTCCTAGAGGAGTACCCCATGATGAGAAGGGCCTTTGAGACCGTGGCGCTCGACCGCCTCGACCGCATCGGTAAGATCTCAGCGATAACATCACAAAGATTAGCAGCCGACTTTGCCGATCCTTTGTGACGATAATGTCCCACAGGCCTGAACACAACCACGGCAAGCTAGTAATACGTCATGACATTTAAAATAAACTACATTTTAAAATATGTAATTATTTTCTATTTTTAACAGGTAAGAGAAACTCTGTGCTTCAACACAAAGTCCAGCATCATCAAAGCGCGGGCACCCTCAACCTGCAGGAGAACGAGATCATCCAGAGGATCGTTCAGCACGACCGAGACATGGCCCAGTGCACCCAGCTCCTTCAAAAGGCCGCCGCCGCCGCCCAGAGCCTCAGCCCCATCCCGGCATCCCCCTCCCCCACCTCCGTTATCTGGGCCCCGCTGCTCCAAGCCCCCCTGCAGGCTGCGGCAGCCACCACTCCACTGGCCCTGGCGTTGGCCCACCACCCTCAGCTACCCCCCATCGTGTTCCACCACCCTATTCTGCAGGGCTGTGGCTCCTTCGGAGACCCCCCGGGACACCCCAGGAGATTCCACACCGGCGCCAACATGGCCGGTGCCGGCGTGGTCTCTGGGTCACCTCCCAGGGTGGGGACTTCTGTCCTGGCCTCCCTCGGAGTACAGCATCTCTCTGCGGCGCCCGCCACGCTGCCCGCGCTCCCCTCTCAGGCCACTTTCACCACTGGTTCGCAGGCCTTTGCTCCTCTACCTCAATCCATCCATCAGACCTATCCCCTCCACCCTCCTGCCCCTCAGTGCAGCATGCCCTCAGCCTTCCCTGTCAGCCAGGCCTCCCTCTCTTCCATCTCTTGCACCGCTCAGCTTCACCCACATCCCCGGCCCACGGATTCCTTCCACCTGCACGGTCCACCAGGGAGGCTGGCAGGGAGATTCCCCGCCCCCGCGACCTCCACCCTGACCCCTCTGATTTCCAGCTCTGTCAGCCCCACCCTGGGCCAGCTGCAGCACAGCCCTCACCACCAGCAGAGCTCTCACGCCAGCACTCAGCAGACGGCCGCCTGTCACGAGAGAGCGGCCAGCGCTTCCGGCGGTCTGAGCGTTTCTCATTTTCCCATCGTCACCAACGTGCAGCACGCCGGTGGTGGACACTGGGTGGCGGCAGAGCAACCGTTGGCAGGATGTGGGACTTTATATGGGGCCTCTGCCTCCCTGGCACACCAGAATCTGACGGGCCTCCAGTCAGCCTTCCTGCCCCAGGTTCTCCCGGAACACTCTGCCCTCGCCTCGCTGGCCCAGTACGGCTCTGGGGAGGGATCCCCGTGCTTCACGCCGCCGGTCCCCAGTCCCAGCAACCAGAGCCCTGTGAGGGCGAGGACCACACACCCAGGGGACTCCCCCTCCAGCACCACCAGCTCCTACGGCCCCCTGTTGACTCCTCAGACGTTATCCCCCTCCTGGGTGCCCAGAGAGAGGCCAGAGTCCGCTCTGGCAGATCTCCACAGCCCGGAGATAAAGACCATCTCAGGCTCGCAGGGCCCCACGCTGCACCAGGGGGCTGTAGGTACGAGCTCTTCGGCCGATGTGTCAGGGGGGCCGTCGTACAGTTCCTTCACTACATCCACAGCCAGCAATAAAGCGTTCAGCGTTCAGTCAAGCCCCATGCGTGGAGCTCACTTGGAGCACGGGGCCGAGCCACACAACCAGTACCTGGGCGTCCACCGGTCCCCCGAACGCACGTCACCCTCAGAGACCGTAGGAACAGAACACACACAGTCAAAACTGCCCTCCAACTTGTGACGTTAAAACACACCCTCCCGTGTCGTGGCAAGATGTTTTATTCATCTGTGTTGGAGTTTTATTTTTAAGGAGGAGGCGGGTGTGGGATGTGAACTATATCACAAAGCAACGTTTCTTTTTTTCTACACAGAGTGGTCGGACAGAGGAAATTAATGGACAATGCTGAGTATTTTTCTACAGGATATTGTTACTTTGAATATGGTAATTACATATATAAATTGAATCCCTCATGAAATAATGTATTGACTCATAGCCAGCTTATGTTGTATGTTATTTGTTAAAAATGCTCTTGTATGAATATTTTTGGTGTAACCTTTGAGCTACAGCATTTTATTTAGGGATAATCAGGAATCCCTGCTTTCCTTCCCACGTCCCTCTCATGTCATGTGAATGTAGGTTCAAAGAGAAACAGACTTTTGTGCACCTCTGCTCCACATTTTCAGAGCTCAACCACTGCGACTCTATTGGCGATGGTATGTCTTCCAGCGTATTGACTGCAATATCTGTGACGCAAATGGTTTGATAGTGCATTCACATTTCAAAGACCAACGGCATTGAAGTTTTGAATGTTACTTGTTGGCGACAGATGGTTATGCACTTTAAAAGAGAAGAGAAGTGGTATCTAAGGATGTGTTAGGAGGTGATGCTGAGCGTATTGCTGGTTGGGTTAATAGATAGAGATGATATGATAGAAGTTGTATGATAGAGGTTGTATGATAGAAAGTGTAGGATAGAGGATGTATGATGGAGGCTGTATGATAGATGTTGTATGATAGAGGCTGAATGATAGGGGTTGTATGATAGAGGCTGTATGATAGAGGCTGAATGATAGATTCTGTATGATTGAGGCTGATTGATAGAGGCTGTATGATAGAGGCTGATTGATAGAGGCTGTATGATAGAGGCTGATTGATAGAGGCTGTATGATTGAGGCTGATTGATTGAGGCTGATTGATAGAGGCTGTATGATAGAGGCTGATTGATAGAGGCTGTATGATTGAGGCTGATTGATAGAGGCTGTATTATAGAGGCTTTATGATAGAGTCTGTATGATAGAGGCAGTATGATATACCTGAGAGGTTGTAGGTTGATGGCAGGGAGATCACTTGCACACGTCACCTTGTCGTCCGGCTGAAGTGCTCTCTCTCTCGCTGAGGCGTGGGAGATTACTCCATTACTGTTGCTAGGTAATGTCCAGGTGGATAACGAAGGTATAGAATATATATGCCTGATATATATGCCTGAACCAAAGCTTGGTGTCCAGTGAGCACTGTATGCAATAATCAGCATATTTATGTTTTGGTCTTTGTTTTCGAATTAAAAATGTATTATACTGTGAAATGATGCACATTTCCTTCTAAGGGGGAATTGTAGAGGGGTCGGGTGAGGGAGGAACTGAGGAAAAGAAACCGTACGGAGGCCAGCTCATTGCACTGTGATTGATCTGAATAGTTTCTTGCACCAATCAAAAGGGCTAGTGGTGGTGACTTTGTGACATAGCGTTCATTCTATGAGTCATTCTGCTGCATATTTGTATAATGTTGTTTTCGTCTTACAAAGTTGAACTCTGTTAAAAGGAAGAAACCGCTTGGCAAAATATGTTGAACCTATAATCTGATAGCTTTTTTCGCTCTGATTAGTATTTTTCTCAAGGAACCCAGCTCCCCAAAATCCGTAAACATCCTCAATCCCTTTCTTTTAGATCTATAATTCCACGTGGTTAACTGTGCGTCTGTTTCAGCACCGCTGATTGACTTAAGGAACTGCCATCAGTTGGTCAAAAGGTCACGCCTCTCTCTAGGGAGACCCGCGAGGGACCAACGGCTCCTGGTTGCTTAGCGACACGGCCTGAGGGGCCGGTAGCTGACCCTGCAGTGAATAGAGTGATCAAATCAGTCAGGAGCCGGTCACCACCAGTGGGCCAGATCAATCCCTCATTCCTCATTACCTCCCCCATCCCTGCTCTCTCTCGCCCACTCTCTCCCTCTTTCTCTCCCCTCCTCACCCCAGCAGCTGGAGAGGGCTTTGGCATGAGTTTAATATTGTGTTACATTGAGTCCATTTTTATTTATTAGTTGTTTTTTTTTCAAATTGGAGAGTCTGGCTGTGTTGTGGGATTTGGCTTTCAATATCAACAAGTCAACATCTATTTATTTATTCAAGCATTTATTTAATTTGTATTATTTTGGCTGCCTTTTCGACTTACCAAATCACATTATTCAATCACGTGTGTGTTGTCGGTCTGATATATTTATTTTAGCTATTGAATTCAATGCAATAAAATAACTTATGGTACATACGGCTGCCGAACCAGATTTTATTTGGTATTTAAATGTATCGACATGTTTATTATAACATGTTACATGAGAGAGAATCATGTCTCATGTGGATATCATTAAGCTTACGGTGGATTATGAGCAATTCATAACTACAGCATTGTCTAGCACTAACATCGACATAGTCTGGGTTATTCCATGCAATTTCCTTTGGTGGTTCAACACAGAGAAGCTCCTCTGACATGCTACTGCAGCGATCCCCGCTGGGGATTAATTTCTAGAGCTGGTTCATCAGCTGGTTTCTTCCAATACAGAGCTACTGACTGTTCCCTGAAATCAACACTAGATGGTGTGTTTGTTTCATGTTCTGTGGATCCTGTGGATCTCTTCATGTAGAATCAGTCGGTTGTGGGTAGTTTACTTCAAAACATCAACTATATTTTTCAGATATAAACACTCAAATTAAGTGTGTTGTCTAAAGAGGTCAGGGAGATAGATAGCTAGATAGGCAGACAGACAAACAAACAAACAGACAGACAGATAGACAGACAGACAGACAGATAGATGGATAGATAGACAGACAGATAGATAGATAGATAGATAGATAGATAGATAAATAGACAGATAGACAGATAGACAGACAGATAGATCGATGACAACAAGGAAGCATTTGATGTTATTGTTTATTTTTAAATCCATGTCACGTCACTTCCACAATCCAGATGGCCACTGAACTGAACAAGTGTCTGCATTAGAACTCAAGCACATGTTCACCTCAGGTTCCCAGCATCCAAACAAAAAGATCTGACAGGTGTCTTCGTGGTAACAATGCAAACTCAATCAGGCACAAGATAACATGACAAAAAATGATATGATGTATATGCTTCAAGACAGACACACACTAATGGAAGAGGACCCGGACAGTTAGTAACTCATCTGGTTAAGTGGAATCAGGGCAGTTAGAATCTCTTTTGGGTGAAGTGGGCCTGGTGCTGTCATTCGGTGTGGGTTAGTGTCTCAGAAGGTTTGGGGACAGGCCTTGTGGAGGTGGAGGTGACATTGGCCCTCTACAGAAGATGGACTGAACGAAGAGGAGAGACGGATTGCTTTTCTAATGCCCCAGGAGGGGGTGTGGAGGGTGGGGGCAGGGCGTTGTTCAAGGCACCAGGACGACACGCATGGTGTTGGTGTAACCGGCGCCCGGGCGCCAGCCCGTCACGACCAGGATCACGTCGCCGGACTTGAAGAAGTTGCGATGCTTGCCTGCGGTCACGCAAGAAAGAGAGTTCAGAGGGATGTTAACAATAATTAAAGATTCCCCAATTAACAGAGTCAGCAATTAAAGATTCCCGAATTAACAGAGTCAGCGTGGTAGACATGTTAGTGTCTTGGCTACGATGTTCGACTTACAGCCGAAAGGCAGTGGGGTCGATTCCCGCATGTCTGTAGGCAGCGTGCCTTGCTTCTCGAATTAATTATCTCAAGTATCTTAATTCACTGTAAGTCGCTTTGAGTAACAAATTCTGCTAATTAACTGAATAGCATAGAGCAAATCAATTTCCCTTTGCGTTAGCTCATTGGACAGCGATTGGGGTTGTCATGGGGACGTTCGCTCACCATACTCCAGGGCAAAGTTCACCCGCAGGTCAACGTCCTCTGCCCAGACGTCGTTGGCGGGTTTGGTGTAGAGGACGGGGTAGATACCGCGGTACAGATGGGCCTGGCGGGCTGCCTGACCACACCGGGTCACGGCGATGATGGGGGCGCGGGGCCTGTACCTGGACAACAGGTGGGCGGACCTGGGTGCAAAACATGTGATGCAGTGCTTAGATATACATTTTAATCCATTTTCAAATCTATATATTTATATATATATGTAATGTTTGAAGAAAACAATTCTAAACATGTAAACATATTATTGCACTGCAACAAAACTAATTTACATAGCAGAATCTGTTCTTGTTGAATAACTTGTACCAGCATGTTGGACATGCTGTGTTTGCAAGCCTGAACTTAATAGGGAGGGTGATATACAGAGGGAGATAAAATTAGCTCGGGGGAAATGCTAGGGTTCAGATCTCAAAAGGTCAGCAAGGGAGCCATGTAGCTGCCAGGACACTCTCCTCTGCCAGCCGCCGGGCCTTCTGTTAGGGGGCCTGGGGAGTTATGATCAGGCACTTGTTTTGTCGCTCATCAGAGGAAAGACCATGACTCAGAGGATGCATTCCAATAAGGCTCGTACATCAGAATGCATCATGGGATTTCTTTTGGCGATACTGCGCCATTTTGTGACGCCTCGAGGTGTATTAATTAGTAGTAGTTGTGTAGTAAATAACGTAGGCTAATTAAAACTGTTTTTTACCATGTCTCGCATGAGAACCCCTGGGGCAGCTTGAAACACAACAATACACACCTGCCGGTCTTGGTGAGCACAACGATGGCGCTGGCGCAACACTTGAAGGACGCCTCGACGGTGCCGATGGCGATGGCCTCCGTGGGGTCGCGCGTCAAGTGGGAGGTGCGGCGCAGCTCCTCGAACATCTGCCTGTGGTACATGGCTGCCTCGGCCTCACGGGCGATCTGAGGGAGAGAGAGGGAGGGAGAGAGAGAGAGGGGGAGAGGGAGAGACGGAGAGAGAGAGAGAGAGAGAGAGACGGGGGGAGAAAGAGACAGACGGACAGACAGACAGACAGACAGACAGACAGACAGACAGACAGACAGACAGACAGACAGACAGACGGACAAACAGACAGACAGACAGAGACAGATAGATAGATGGATTTTTTAGAT
>OMKX01044891.1:3218-14737 GCA_900302425.1 Brosme brosme
GCAGTTTTGTCCTAGAACAGCAGACCAGGTCGTCTGTGGCTGCCACGGAACATCACCATAATCAGATTCCTGCCCTCTAGGGGCGCGCTGTTCACATCACTAAATCTGTGAACTATAGCACAAACGTGATGGGAATGTTGTCTCTACAACTCCTTGAATATGTATGTGTATATTTTACGACGTAGGTATTCATCACTCAGAACATTTGTATTCAAAGTGACTTAAGGTGATGTCACTAAGGAGCAGGTCGGGGTTAGGCATTTTACTTTGGGACGCCCACAGGTAATCCTCGGGGATTGAACCCAAACACCCTGGCCGCTACACTTTTACAACAACAACAAGACGGTGTCCCAGTGTCACCTTAACAGGCTGTTAGTCGGGCTGTGCTGAAAGGGCTCGTCCTAATCGCCTCTAAACCCGCCAGAAAGGTGATATTAGCGACTCTGTCACTGTAACAGCGAAAACGGAGCATCTTCTGTGCCGCTGTAATCTCGACAAACGGCACAAGAACAGGCTGGCTTGAAACCACTGTTTACAACCGCTCTGGGATTCAACACTACTTCAGCAAATGGGCGCACTAGACAGAAAGCAATTCGCCCCAAAAAAACGCCCATTTCTAAATTCATGAAATATGAAGCTATGATGTCATTCATGTATTCACCTCTGCCAAGGTGGAGGGCTGTGTGATGTGGCGTGGAGGGTGTGTGTCCACGGTGTGGCCCATGAAGGGCACTCCTCATAACGGCCCCAGATGAGGCTGAGATGATGGATATGGTCGGTCGCTGGGAGTGAGCGCCCCCCTCGGCCCCGGGCCGCAGGCCTGCAACGTCTCTCCCAGTGCCATCTGTCAGCACTAGGTGGGCATGGCCCGTGACCAGGCCCCGGCCCGCACACTCCTGGCCCGGGTCGCGGCCCAGCTACGGCAGCTCCCACAACTCATCCCGGTGGGCAGAGACGGAGGCCAGTAGGACACACGGTGCGTCAACACACAGACATTCTCCTCCCGCCTAACCTGCCCTCTCTGTCATCGGCTGATATGGGGTCGTTGCTAGCTTAATTCTGTGTTGGTTGCCTGGGGCATGCAGGGGGAGAAAGCAGACTTTTGTGTTTTCAAATTTGATACATTGTGTAAAAGCATGTTGGAAAATGTTGGCTGTGAAAGTAACGACCACTACCGACTATTACTATTACAACCACTACTGCTACAGCACAGGAAGCTCCAATTATATCCTGCCGAAAGTTTCCCCCTGGCTTCTGATGTCTCAAACCTCGCCCCTGTCAGGTTAAACATGTGGGATGAGGCGAGGTTGATAAAACCCGAGTGAACTCATGTCTATAAGCGTCGCCCCTGCTCATCTGTGACTCCGCCGAGATTGGCTTTCTTTGTGTGTTTCCGTAGCAACCTCTCCGTTTGCTATGAATGTGTCCGTCTTTGTTCTAATTGGTGAGCACACAGAGTGGAGGAAATGATTAAAAAGTACGTCTGCTTTCCATCTCACAATTAGGTCTGGCCGGGACTTAAAGAGACCCGTTTCACTTGGTTAGGAATGTGACAAGAAACTCCTATTAGAACAAATCTGAATCGCAGATTAGCAAAAATGGAAAACATATATAATGAAGCAATTTATCATTTTGCAGTTTTCAACCCAGGCAAAGGAATTCAACATTCTTTCTGAAGGTAATCATGTATAGAAAATAGATAGTAAGGACTATATATAGAGAAATAGACCTTACAGGATGCTAGCACTGTCTCCAATCCAATGCCATGATCAAAACGAACAAACAATGCCCTGAAAAGTAATACCTGTACCAATATAAGTCAATTAATGATTGATGTGTTTTACTTAAGACAAATTGTTATTCTAACTTCAAAGCAGCTAATGAAGCTGCTGTTGTGCACACCTGTCATTATATCATATGCAGCAAAGATGAAACTGTCACTTTCACACATAACCTTACTTGATATATATTTTTTTTCACAAAGGAAATGCAGAACATAGCAGGGGATGTTTAATATCCATCCAACGTGAACAATGTTCCAGAATTATTCTTTTCATTCAGGGCCCCTGAATGAAACGAAAAGCATTTCAACCTTATTATAGGCTTGGGATTTGTGAACCCGAGAGTGATTCCCTCAATGGGCAAATATTATGAAGAAGTTCAACCTAATGCTTGATTGCTTTTTTTTTCATACTCTAGCCTGATGTGCATTTATTTTCTCCTGGGGTTCTTCTGCCCTTGTGCAACTCGGTCTGTAATCGTCCTGCTTGATACTATAGCCAACACTAACACTGGCAGTGCTAGAGGATCTCTCTGTGGACAGAGCTAATGGCCGATGGCTGCCCCACACTATGAGCATTGGGAGGATTTATATACGCTAGGTGCGCTGGCTGGGGTTTGATAATCAGCAGTGCAGGTGTGGATCGATCACTGTCGGGGGCTCTCGATGGACTGCCCAGATAGCCGGGTCTCCTTTGTTCAACGCACGCGAGCGGCTCCAGTGGAGACAATCGCTCAACCTTGGGTGCTTTTGATTAAGCATCATTTGGTATCATATTCAATCTAATTTTCCCAATGTTTGAGAACTCCTACAGACATTACAACGAGGATATTAGACTTTGTTTGAGGTATTCTTTCACAGACATTTAGGTTTGTTTTATTACTCATTAAAATGGAATGATTGGGTTATTGCGGTCCCTTGCTATTGTGAACAATATTGGATAATATTTTTGTGATATTGGTAACATTAGAATGATTTCATTATAGGGACTAAGATCATTTCCATTATGGTTGATGTGACATTAACATATTGATGACAATCTCAATTGGATATTGAGATGAACAAAAAGCATTGCAATCTATTGGATTACCTACAAAACTGCAATTCCAATGGTTGCTTTATTTGATTGAAATCAGGCATATTACCAAGGTGTTGTGTTTCATAGGTATAATGTCTCATAGGAAAACTTTCCTACTTCGCATGAAGTGTCATTTTAGCCTGCCATTATCAAAAAAACAACTATCCTGCCACAACCCCACTCATTACCTGTGTATGCTTTGTGTGGTAAGCGTAATGTTTGACACCTGTGGTAATCAGTCATTTTGATCACCTGAGCTCCATGTATTTTAGTTCCTTAGTTCCTGCCTGTTTGCTGCTTCCTTGTTTGTTTCTGTCTGCTTGTTTTCATGAAGCAAAGCTTCCTCTCACCCACCTACCCTGAATCCGATCTCTGCATTTGGGCTCAATTCCCCGCGCAAGCCCTGACAACAATGGGTATAATGTGCTTCTCTGACCTAAGCAGAAGTGCATTACGTCCTCCACTTGGGGCCAAAAACTAAACCTTACGTAGGTGAGACAAGAGGGGTTGGGAGTGGAAACAAATCAGTCTGGGAAAACGAGACACACCCCATACTGTGTACAATTGGCCCATTGGTTGGGAAGGCAGAGGGAAGTGCATTAGGGTTTAATTGGATGAGACCAGGCACTGCTACAGGGAGCTGACACTTCATTAAGGCATGGCAGTCAGACCAATATAGCCAGTGATCACCCTGAATGAAAGCAGGGGATGCAAGCTTAACCAACAACAAAAGGGAAGACTGTGGACTCGAAAGGGCAGGAAGCCTTAAGTCTATCTCAGAGAAGTCTGGAATGAGACAAGTGTTCGGTTCCAATTCCGACACGTGTTACCTCGCCCTGTGTTGAATCGAGAGCTGAATGTCATGACACTGAGGCAACCTAATCACTGCTTATTAACAATTTGGCTGATTAATATTTTTTCCCCTCTAGATGAGGGAAATGTGTTCTCTACGGATAATGTGCCTATCAGTGAGGGATGAGTGGTCACCAAGCGGTTTAAAAAGCATGACAATAGTATTAAACATTTGCCAAGGCCTTCTCGATGACCGTGGTTTGAACAAATTCATGCATGATGATGCTTAAGAGGTACCTAAGAACGTAGGCTCCACTGTCGTTAAAATTCGGGTCTCATTCGGTGCTATATAAACCATACAATTTGCTGTGAATAGCAGGAATATTGCTGCGTATGTCATTATTGGATGAAATTAATGCAAATAAAATAAATGCCAAAGGCTGAGGGTAATTGCAACTTTGATCTTCTTGTTTTTCCTAAGGTAACGTGAGGGGTAACTTCTGGGGCACTAAAGGTTTTTTTAATGCAGCCCCAGGGTAATGAGGGTAAATTAGAATTTGTTAATGAGGTAAACAGTCTCAACACAGCAGTACACAGTCTACAGCTCTAGTTTTGCTTCATGGAACACTTCTAATGCACCAACCAGAGCTGGACTTTCCAGTTTTTTCCGATACCGTCCTAGGGGGAGAAACATTGGGGAAAAATGCTTTCTCCTTTCAACCTTGTTCCCTTTGTTAAAAAGAAAAGGAAGAATTGGAAAGAAGCTGATTGTTCAACAAACATATCAACGTATAGTTGAAAACTACTACATGTTTTCTTTTTCTTTTTTTACTCTTTTTTTGAATGCTATAAATATTGGTGTGGAAAACGCGATAGGCGGTAGGTGATTCATCTGGTAGGGTTATTGCACGATTATAGTTTTTTTAAGTGATATAACGTTTGCAGTAGGCACTTAGTGTCACAGCCACCCAGGATATTTGCACAAATGATTTTGAAATCTTGGTCTTGGAAAACGTAATATTCATTTTAGACTCAACATTAGTGCAATAGTTCTGCTTGTACGCCTATGGATAAACAAAGAGTTTAACTAGGTCATTGTTTGCCATTGCTGTCATCTCACATCAAACAGAGCCAAATAAATTGAGTGAAGTATTATATATTAGGCGTGGCCCACCAGAACACCAGGACCGACAGTCAGCTGTTCCTCCCACACTTTAGATGCGGTAAATGGTGGCATTGAATCACCCCCATTTGAACTTCCTAAAAACATATGCAGTGCAGACTTTGAATCTGTTTAGTCATCATTTAGTATCACTGGACATCATTTCACGTATGACCGAGGTCTAGTTTTTTGCCTTCATTGCTATCTAGCTAGAGTAAAAAATAAGCGCATTAGATTAGCAAATTATACAATAACTCAATGATTATATTATTATCATTATATAATATTGTGATAATAATGATGCATGATGTTTTTCTCTTTTTTGTGTGCTACTGATCAAAGGCTCTTCATATTTGTTTGTGCTGAATTTTTTGACACCAGCATTCAACCCGGGATATAATTACAGGGTACTGGTTGATTAGATGTTGTTAGATGCTGTGGTTACGGTCTGAGGACCATGCTGAGTCTCGACGAGAACCATTGGCTGGATCAATATATGTGATTGTATCATTTCACAGCGCCTTTATAATATCTAGGCATTGCACTGATACCAGGAATGAGATTTGGGGGAATGGGGAGTATTCCAGTGAGAGACAGTACAGTTGGACCCATAGTATTAAGAAATACAATCTGACAAAAGCCACAATATATAATAATAATAATGATGATGGTATTACTATTATTAAGCTATATATATATATATATATAAATTGTAAATACATGTATGTTCAATTGCTGGCTTGATAGATAATACATGCTAGTACATTACATTTGTCCAACAGCATGATGTGTCGTCAGCTAATCTAAAACTGAGAACACTTTCACCTGTCAATGGGACAGTTATAGCACAGCTGTGAATATGTGTCTCTTTGTAGTGTTACATGGTAGGTTCGACATCACAGCACTGTTAGGGCTAACACTTGCTTCTGCTTTTGCATCTTTTCATTTACAGTGAAATACAGCACCATGTCAGTATGTCATGTTTGTCAGCCGCTTAACATAACGTGTGCAATGGAGGGATAAATTCACAATTTGCATTCATTACTGCCTTCGATACATATCATGCCTCAATAAAACTGATGATGTTCGGAACGCATACAATTATATTTTCTGGGTTTAAATATCAGTCCATATCGCTTTTTAATACAATTGTTGCACTGTATCAGCCGATTAATACTACTATAATACAAATGCGCAATCATCAAGTCCAGAGGCTCTGTTTACTGCTTATATCACCAAATTGACAATGCATAAAAATGTCCTCCTTCTTGTAAACATTCTCCAGACAAATATTCCAACCAGTACTCCTTCAATCTAAGCCCATGAATGGCTATTGCAAACCCATCAGTCGAGCAATACAAAGATCCATTTTGTAGAAAACAGGCCATTGTGGGGGTGTGTCTTGGTAGAATATTTCTATTTTGATCCTATAAGCATAAGGAGAAAATGCCCCCCGGGACTCAAAGACTCCTTCTTTCTCTTTTCCCACAATACCACTTGAAGGCCCTCTTGCGATTCCAAGTACAAAGGAAGCTTAATAGAGACAGGGACATCCCTCTTTCTTACTGACCTGAATGAGTCAACGCCTTTCTCAAAGTATAACCTGCTTACAAACCTCCCTAACTAGTATGCTTTGCGTTGCCCTGTAAAAAGCTAATGTTAAGATTTCTTATGACTTATTTAGGACCCATTTGGGTCAGTGTGACTATTGGGAATAAATTGGTAAACTTTTTCAGATTGTATTACACATTTTTGTTGTGGTGAGTGCCTTGATGAATACAACTGGGTGTTTCATTGCCAACTTTGATTACTGATTAATCAATCGATTCTTACAAATTAAAAAAAGGTTGGACAGTTGTAATACAATTTCAATTGACAGGTTACCAAATATTTAATTTAAATAAAATAAATGTAATGTTAATATTTAAATCAAATGCCAGCTGGTAATGTTTTCACATATTTGGTTTGTGATAAAGTTGCTCTTCTCACAATGAAAATAAATAATAAAACATGAGTCAACCATTTTCAAATGTTAATACATGGAGGATTTCACCCTTATGTAACACACACTTGCGCACACACCTTCAAAAACCTATGCACCACATTCACACACACACACGCACACACACACAAACTAAGTTGCTCACTCAATAACACAAGCCACTTTACTGTTCAATTGTTCTTTTCAAATGTCAAGCAGTCAACATCCTCCCTACCTGCTGAGGCTCTCGTGGAGTGGTCTGCTTGATGCGTCTGTTCGATGCGGTGGTCGTGGTGATCTCCATGATGGATGTGGACGTTTCTGAGCGGTTTGCCGTAGCGCTCGACTGCGGCGTGATCGAGGAGGGAGAATCCCCCACCAGCCGCACGCTGCCCTGGATTTTGATGTTGGGGTCCCCCTCGACGGCCATGTTGAAGACCTTCAGCCCATTGTAGTAGAGGCCCGAGAGCTGGCCCTGAAACGACCCGCTCTGATCCCGCGCCCAGCCACCAATCTGAATGGTGGTTTGGCTGTTGAAGATTGTAAGTTGTCGCCCTGTGAGAAAATAATGTTACATACATACAGGAACATTGATCTGTGGATCCAGCAGCTTTTACATATCTGGATGAAAATCGGAAAGACAGGTTATTTGCCCAACGGCTAATGGAACCAATAAATTACCCGTTGCTTGCAGCAACCCCATGGTAATTTATCGAAGTTATAATGATGGGATGTTAATGAAAAGATTTGAAAAGAAATGTATATAGGAGGAAAATAAAAGACAATATTTTAAAATCAAAGTAGCTTTGCTAAAAGGGTATTCAAGTTAGAAGCAGAAAATAAATGATCTACACAGGCTATTTCACTTCTAAAATCTGCTGAGGACTTATTATGAGTTATTTCTATTTGTATTTAGGGTAGGATAATGTTATTGTTTATCATAGTATATGAAACTGTTTGAGAAAGGAATTATACAATTTGTAAAATATGCTACCCCTACTTTAATTACTGTGGTAGCCATCGCCAAGTCCATCTGTTATGTAGTTGGAGAAATAAACCCCCAAAAAACATGAACATAAAATAGGGTTGGGGTTAGATATAACCGTAAATAAAAAACAAAAATAATAATACAAACATGCATAAATGAAAAATAAATTAAAAACATATATCTTTTGATGGACCCTCTAATTTGGCTACATTTTTATGAAATATCCAACTTTCTACAAAAAAAATTCTTGAACTTGAAATCATTCATCCTTTTAGCAACAGCAACCAAACAATAAGTGTTTTATAACTTGTAATAACAAAATATATTTAATGATAGATATTTTGTTAAAAAGTGAAACAAAAAATACATAACAAAAAAATGATTGGGCTCATTTCACACTTTGAGTAAAAATTAAATTATAAGTTAGTTATTGAACTGGCAAAAAGCATGCACTCAATTTATTTTATGACAGTTTTAATTTGGATAATGCCCTAAATAGATTTACAAAGTTTGTTAAAGGGACTCAAAAGTTTGATGCCAATTCACATTATATTCTATTTATCAATGCTAGAAGTTTTTTATGTCAAGTAAAGATCAAATTATGACACTAATATAATAACATACAAGTAAACTGTATGTTTTTCAAATAACCATAAAAGCAACTACTGGATGTGAAAAATGTATCTTTTGAATTTATCATGTATCATTTAGATGTTTACTGAAAATAACTCATTTTATAATTTATTAAACAACTTAGCAGTATTAATTTAATGCAAGTAGATTTAAATATATATTTACAGTCCCTTTAACCTTAAATTGACAGGAAACACGGATTAAAACAGCCGACTATGAAATAATACATTATTATGAAAATTATGAACTAGTACAAAACTAAATTTAACTTTTCAAATCATTTTAAAAATTATTTTAACTGAAAACTTATTTTATGGTTTATTATTTACAAAGTATTCGTACAACTTTGTTAAGATCAAATTATTTTATTTAAAGTTTTAATCAATGTTTTACCTTTGTCGAGTAGCCATTCGTCAACTACTCGACCAAGTCGATATGGGATTCGCTGTCTAGCAATCGCCAGGCGTTCGTTATCATTGTTGCCTTTAAAGTTTAAAGAGACATTTCATTGGTTAAAATCTGTAAGGTCAAAGGTTAAATGTTCATATGTAATCTTGGAGGTATACAACCGCACAGTTTTTTTAAGTTTCTATATTTAAATACAATGTTTTCTGAAACATTAGTTAAACAGTCTTTACTTTTTTTGTTATTTTAGCAAACAAATTATTTCTTAATTTATTGTAAACTAGCACGAATGGTTAAAAGGTCTATATTATAAACCAACCAAATTTATACATTTCTATGAAGATCTCTTACCCAATTTCTCATCCATTTTACAGTTTATTTTTTAACTGGCTTTTAAACTAGTTAAAACAAGTTTCAAATATAAAACATTTGAATTTAAGTTATATCAACATTTATGGTTTAAAGGAGAGACATTTCATTTAGAAAATACCAAAAACATGTAAGAAAGACACATTTCCTGGACATAAAGAGCTGAGTAAAGTACAACAATAGACATACTACACATTCAAACCACATTTGGTAATAGTCATACAAGTATCCAATAAGCGTTTGTCTGTAGTAAAACATAGATTAAAGAACTTTGACAAAAGCTATAGAGGTCCCTTCCACTGCATATTGTTCAAAGACAATAATACTGTATGGATCCCAGATGGGAAATTCAGGGGCCACAGCAGCAAGGACAGTAGTTCTCACAGTATGCACAGAGAAAAACCCCAAAGATGGGATCACTCGAAAGGATCATTTAATAAATAGAGAAATAATGGCCCTTGCAAGGTGTACTTCGGTATTGATGAGGCCATACACATTATTAACCCTTTCTGGGAAGGCCAATAACCTCTGTAGAAAAGACTCTTTTGAGCACAGCCAAGCAGGCTCTGAGCACTTTCCCCTGGCATTGTCTTCAGAAATTGAATTCAGAGGCCTCCATTCTTCTGGTAGATTGACAATGTTCCTTCCGTCCGCTATAGTTATCCTCCTAATTCTGATATAAGATGTAGTGTCTTACTGTGATTTGGCAGAGGATGAGTGTTGATCAGAGCGGAAAGAAAGGAAGCGATAAAAGCGTCCAACAACAGTTTGGAAAGTGTTCCACCACAGTGTTGATTAAATCGCCGGATTTAGAGAAGAAGGGTTTACAGACAGAGACACAAAGTTTAAAGTACAAAGTAAAAAGTTACGAGAACTTTGATTGTGGTTAACCTTTCCATTGAATGTGCATAGGATTAGAGACCAGTGGTGGGCGGACAGTGGAAGCTATCTACCTGAACATTGGTTTGTTAACAATATCCTCAGTGCACAGGATATACACCCCCTGTCGGCATTGGTGCTGTTGGATTAGTAGACTAAAGCTTCAACAATAGTCAGCATTCTGCACGTCTTTGTGTGGCTAATTTATTTCAGTTGCGGTGCTATTCCCATCCTCCTGTCTTCGTTTTATCATCTACGACGACAGGATCTTTATAATTAAATAATGCCGCATCGATTTGTACAGCAAAATGTAATCTTAATGTCTCAATCCCAGTCAGTGAGAGTGAATAGAAAGACGGAGCATAATAAAAAAAAATAGGATTAGATAGGCAGTCTCGCAGACACGCAAAACACAACACGCACGCACACACCCACACAGCATACCATTGTGCCCCTTTTATTCTTGTATCTTTCCAGCATTAGATCTGCAAAGTGCTTTGGTTTATCCCTTCGCTCAGGTTGATTAAGCATGGATATAATCAAGGTCTGGTTCTGTATCGATCCCCACGGAGAGACTGTGCTGCATTAAACAATACCCTCCCCTGGGTTCCCTGGGCATAGGAGCCCATTCATCCTGGTGGATGTTAGTGGCCACTGTGCCGGCTGCTGAGAGGTGATTGGGCCTGGCGTGGGACAGGCCCGGCTTATCTCGTCCGCCAGACAGCAACGATTCAGCAGAACCGTCCCACCGTCCTGACCCAGTTTGTCCTCACTCACTTGTTTGGATGCTGTTGTTGTTGTTGTTGTTGTTAATAAAGTGGTCAGATAAGGTAGGGGCTTTATCTCAATACTGGCTTTGAGACATTCTAAAGATGATGAAAAAAACAACAACAAATATGCTAATATTTGCTCCAGTGTTCAGAGAGCCTGGGTAATTGGAAAAGAAGGGGGTAAGACAAATATATTTTGTACTATTCATTGTGAAGCCACAGCTGCATTTGTTCTTTTGTAAGCATGCTAACTGATGGTCGATTAGTTTCACAATAGGTTTAATAGGATAATGGATGAAATAGAGAGCAGAGCCGAATGGTACAATAGACTGCCCTGGACGTAGAAGGTTGTTCATTAGCAACACAGCTAACAGAGCCGGGACGCACACCACCCCTTTCCTCCCTTTCATCCCCACAGACAGACACAGACACAGACACATGTGCATGTACGCTCCCACGTGCACGCACACACACACACACACACACAGACACAGACACACACAGACACACACCCACACACACCCACACACACACTCCGACACACACACACACACACACACACACACACACACACACACACACACACACACACACACACACACACACACACACACACAGAGAGACATACACACACACACACACACACACACACACAGAGACAGACACACACACACACACACAC
>OMKX01045099.1:4054-18116 GCA_900302425.1 Brosme brosme
GAGGAGCCGGGGTTCAAACTAGCAACCTCCCGGTTACGAGGAAACCCGCTCTACCTCCTGAGCTAAGCCGACCCAATCAGGGTCGGCTTAGCTCACCAATCAGAGCAACGAAACGTATGACACATCAGTGACAGCCAACTTGGTTGTTTATAAAAATGCCTCAATGGCACTCCTCTGTACAGTACCCCTCTGTAAGATAAATGGTTGCGATTAGCCGGACTCAGGCCATGCCTTCATAACGCATCCAGAAAGGAGATAATCAGGCCTCTCACCTTCTGTCAGCTTGTCAGAAGGTTGCCGGTACAACAAGTTGGTTATGGTCTCCATAAATCCACTCTTTTTACGAAAGCTGGGGAGGAAAACATGTAAGCAAGAGGCATCTTTCAACTTTAAGGGACTGATAAAAGTCTAATGGATTTTGATAGGGCAGCCAAACTCGGCATTGACAAAAGTATAGATTAAATCAATAGTGATTGATAAAAAGTGCACTACCTCTGACATGTCTGTAGAGACTCCCTTAAGGAAGTCATGGCCGCATCTACATCTTTTGGGTCAAAGGTCATGCCTGCCTGCATCACCAGCATACTGCTGTAGCCCATGGCATGGTACATACTCTTGGCCTTCCTAATGGGAAGAAAAACAAAAAAATTATATTGGTGTTCAATGTGTGAGTTCAGACTAAGATATATATCCCAGTCTGGGCCTTCGGAAGTGTCCGACATGCCATGTCGGACGAGATAAGTAAGATAAGAACAGAGCAAGATAGAACAGAGAAGGCATTCCTGAGCCAACGCATGTGTGCCAATAAAATATATAACTGACATTGACTGATAAAGTTGAATACAATTAAGAGAAAAGCCGTTTCAGAATATACTTTGGCGTTGCTGCATGAGCCTACTTACGTAGGTATTATTCTTGCTTGTAGCCTATTCCCATCGTTTAGGTGAATTACCATCACAATGCCAAATATGTGGTAGGCCTACTTTATTTATCCCAGACCGGAAATTCGGGAAATATATGCATTTGCATGCAGCGTAATATGCATTACAACCAAAACATCATGAAAGTCGGCTCCTACTTATCCGATACTCAACTAGTAAGCCCACATTGAATTGGAACTCACCATGGTTTTAGATGAGCCAGTGCATCAGAGAAGCGGTTGTTCAGGAATAACTCCAAAGCAGAGGAGCAGTCCACCAGGGCGCTCTCCAGGTCAACCTGCGGACTGCTTCAGTCCAAAGTAAGATCATCAGCTATCAAGTTCAATTTAATAAATGCCCAAGAAAACTACATTTAAATATCATGAAAAAGATAGTAACCAATTACATGATATCATTTGCTTATTTTTGTCCAGAAATCTGATAACGTTAATGTATTCACCCTTGCTGCAAGAACAAGTGGTGCCAAGTACAATAAGCTTTTTTTTCTGCGCGAGCCAAAACCAAGAGATGGACAATAACTCTGAATAAATAGGGACACAATAACTATGAATAAATAGGGACACTCACAGCTCCTCGGTAAACTGCCCGCTGATCTCAGTCTGAAGAGGAAGAAAAAAGGATTTGTAATGCTGTCTGTCAATCAAAAGTAGGCTAATCTAATGAGTAGTTTTCATGTTGTCTTTTGCAAAAATTTAGAATTTTCGGATATAGAAATGTTTAATTTGGGGTAACGTCAGTCTTTAATTATTTTTGTTTTAACCATTACAGAATAACACAGAATCAACTCAAAATACAAGACTGATGGGTGTCTGTTGAATATCGCAATTGGTTAAAATGAATTAAGATACTCGCAACACATCGTATTTCTTTCTAAATGATAACAAAAAGTGAGTTTACCGGTGAAGTTTGATTTTCTTTCTTATCCTCCATCGCGAAAATAGTTCAGAGCAAAATCCTGTATCAAAACTGATTATCAACTTCGAATGTGTTTATTGGGACTTATAAAATGACCTAAACGGAGCTACACTGAGATTAAGCCTCACGGGTCAGCCATTTATGTGTTCCATAAACCCCCAGGTGTTCCACACCCAAACCTCAACCCCCTTATTCATATCCCTTTAAACTCAATCAGGTCCGCGGTTGAAACGTCTTGACGTTGCATTCACCCTAAGCTTGCGTAGATAAGGCTGCAGACGTCCATCGAAAAACTACATTTCCCATGGTTCGTAGATGTCACATGCCCTGTGGAAAATGGCGACTTGTGGTTCTCAGTCGGAGGCGGAAAACGTCCCAGATTACGAATACATTGATGTTAACACAAAACCTTTTAATATAGGTGCGTTTAGAGATTTATGGTTAGAAAGACTAAAACCATCAAATTACTCATACAAAGAAGAGAGAGATGATGAATTTGAGTCAGAATTTTCCAAAGAATTTGGGCTCAAGGCTGAAACTGTTAATGATCTGAAATCCATTTGCAGGTAATACACCCATGGCTGTGTGCGAACTAAACCGACTATTTCATATACCACTGTTTTTTGTGTTGCTTGCTGCACATTAACAAGATTTTCCGTTATTTTTGTTGTGCTTCAAGCCTCGATTCACTTCGCTGCCATCCTGTGGATCAGCCCCAAGATACAAACGTTGTGCCGCCCGGTTCCTCTCTCAGAACACTAATGTAGGTTACAATTGTTCAACACTACCTTAAGTTATTGTTAAGTCAATACAATGGCGTAGGAACAACATATTGCATAACAAAATGTCATTATTTCTAACAGACAAAGGAAGAAGAGAGAAGATTTCAAAGCTAATCTCCAAGTCCAAAAAGTTGGTCGACATGACCTTTATGCGGATGAGCTGGTGGGTGTTAAACACAATAAGTCACAACAGACACAATACAAAGTACTATCTCTATAGTAGGCCTATAGTGAATATCAGTCATTGACATCATTGTATGTTATATTATGAAATGTAGTGGGTCAGTCAAGCTTTGGCTTACTGTTTTTTTTAAGGAGAGACTGACAGTTGGAAGGAAGCCAGAAGGTGAAGGAAACATGATTCCTGAAGGAGAAGTCATTATCAGCGTCAACATCTACTACCCCACCATTTTTGAGAGAGTGAGTGTGGATTTGGTCTCACCCCCAAAACAACAAACATGCATTGCTGTGATCTGACTAGTTAGAATTTAGAATCAAGTGTAGAAGGCAAGTGGAAGCTTAAACTTTATTCAGCTGTCAATATTCATGAAATCTTTTCTTTCTTTCTTTCGTTAGTTTAAGTATGTTCGACCCCACATGACTTTGTTGATGACCGGGTGCCATACATTGGCACACTTAAGGGACGCCATTTGCTGTGTCAGTGACCTGCAAGTGTGTGGAGAATTCAGCAACACGCCCGACATCGCTCCTGACTTCATCAGTAAGGTAAGAAGCACAGAGAGGCCATGTGCCTCTCTGTGGATGAACCTGGCTGCAGGTTCATCCAACCATCAAGCACAACTTTGACTGTCATTCAATACCACCTTTTTTGGGAAATTATATTATGACTCCTATTTTATGAATGATGAAGTGGCATTAATGGTTACTCTCAAACTATACTACTCAGATTGGTTTTGATGTTATGCCCATCATTAAGTTAAATATCTTTTTCAAAGTGATTTAATTCAAAGTCTTGTTTATTGTTTTAGGATCATTACAAGTCATCCTTCTTCTTCCTGGAGGGAGTTTTCTACGATGACATGCGATTCCCAGAGTGCCAGGACATCAGTAGGTTAGCTGGTCTACTTACCATCAATTAAGTATCAAGAAATTGTTGGATACTAAAATTGTACGTACTATACAAATATTTTTTTAAACACATAAATCTGATTTCAAATTCGGGATCACTGCTATAATGGTGGCCTGAGATGATCAAATATTCAGTTAAAATCAATTCTAAAATTATGTTTTCCACATACAAGTCACTGCGTTCTGCCACTGCATTGGTGTATTGGTGCAATGTTGAAATGTGTTGTGACATTTTGATAAATGTTGGATGACTATGAAAAGGATGACACGAGCAGTTGTTAAAAAAACATCAGCAAAACCTCAGTCATGACCATCGCTAACTTCATGCTATTCCGACCTACAACCAAGACATAAAGCAAAGTGTCTCTTTTACGCACCATACAAAACACAGCCATATCCTCGCTGCCCTACCCAAAGTAGTGGTCAAAGAAGGCTCTGAAACGTGTATAGGCTCATCTCTGTTTGGGATAAACATTGACTAATTCAGGCTCAAGACTGGGGATGGAGGTTAGCAGTTTGAAGTGAAGAACATTGAATTAGTGTGAGTACCAGAAGCCCTCGTCTTGTGATAATGATCTATGCGATAAATTTGCCACAATTTTGACCTCATTATCACAAGACGAGTTATGAGTACGATTCCATTCATTCACTTAATTTGTTAAAAAAATGTTTGAATGTCAAACCAAAACCAAACGGGATCACAAGGAAGATCAAATATTATCATTAATGAAAGTTGTACGTGTGTGAAAGACCTGCTATGTATTCTCTTGATTAATTAATTAATTCCAATTTTAAGTACCAAAAATATAAACGTACAAAAGAAGTTCAACGCCGGTGTGTAGAACTATGCCACAATAACACTAAATTCTCATGCTATATCAAAAACAACTATATAATAAATAACTATAAGAATAAACAGTGTTGCTTTTGAAGTGCATGGTAATTATTGTCTAAGTGTATTTAATATTATCATGGGTGTACAGCATTTATTATGCATTGTAATATAGCGATAATCATAGAGATGATTTATAAGATGTATCTAGTCATTTATATTAGATTTACATTTAGTAATTTGGTGCTTTTATCCAAAACGACTTACAGTAAGGGTGAGAACAAAGTACACAATCTAAGTTGGACTAAGTCAGTTTGATTCAGAGGCGTGATTCAAAATCCATCTCAAAGTTTAAATGTAAAGATATTTGGAAAAGAGATTATTTAATTGTATTTTAATTGTGATGGTTGTTATGTTCCGCAGCACTACGATAGAATGGGCAAATAGCCACAACTTCCCTTCCTACCAGAAAGCCAAGATGGAGGACACCAAGTTTGCGGATCTGAAAATCAAAGTGGGCTTCCCCTATCTCTACTGTCACCAGGGAGACTGTGAGCACCTTGTCATCATCACAGATGTAAGGCAAGTACGATCAATTCAAACTCATTACGAGATATCTAACCACCCATGCTCGTTATTTCTGACATGCTTACTTTCTATATAGTGAAGTTGGTTTTAAATACTTGTTTGTAACAGTTTTTATTTTACTATTTTAATGTATGCATTCTTTTTCTTTTATGACTGTGCCTGAATTACAGAGTTACATTTGTTGTATGTATAGAGCATAATTAGCTGGATTCTCATGCTGGATTTCTGTTCTCAAGGCATTCATTTTTAGTTCCTGGAAATATCTAGCGAGATAGCACATCTTACCAGGAATTCATCCATGTCATGAATGTGACAACTGTACCCTGTGTTTTTTTTTTAAGGCTCAAAGCAATTTATTATAAATAATTTAAATACTTAAGTATGAACAAATACAGCTATTGCTATTTAGTTATTTAGCAGATGCTTTTATCGACAACTTGCAGTGAATTTTAGATACATTATGGAGCAGGTATGGGGGTTAGGCATCTTGCTCAAGGGATGTGCACATATACACTTCCGCACAAATTGGGGTCCGAACCCAGAGCCTTCCGGCTGTGGGACAAAAATCCCAATGACTAGAGTGTCCTGCCCATTGACAATATTTGTCATTAAGTTATCGTTCTAGTATGCGTCTCAATGGAAGTAGTGGGCTCATCTCTCACTGAGTTTCTTGTTGCATTCTTGCAGACTGTCCCATAAGAGTGACTGTCTGGACAAGAAGCTCTACCCTCTCCTGACCCACAAGCACAGGGTGACCACACGCAAATGTACTGTCTGCCACACCTACATTGGAAGGCAAGTTAAAATCTCATGTCATAACAAATGGCCAGGCTTTAAAAAGGCTTTAAAAAAGAAAATGGTAAGGCCAATAAATAACTATACGTTCAGTGCTGCCAACTGTCACGCAAAACCCTCCCCTCCTATCTGAGACAGAACCGCTGAGTTGTTGTAATATGTGAATGAAAGTAATATCTGCTAGTAATAGTTGATACATTTGAAGTCGCCTCCTATTAACCCCATTGTAACTAATGCAGCAATGTCTCTGTGTGAAGTAGTAGCGTCTACAGAAAGAGTTTAGCCATGGCAAAGTGAAATACTACACAATCGTAAAATAGGACCTAGACCAATAGACATTTTATAACAAAGTGTTTTAAGCTGTATCATTCCTTTATGTTCTTAGCTGGTTTCAGTAACTTGTATATAAGGTCTGTTAATGTGAGCTGTCAAAGATGAAGATGATGAGCTGTCTTGTACTAATCCAGATGGCTGACCGCAAACGACCAGTTTGCGCCGTGCGACCCGTGCCTCTTCTGTGACAAATGCTTCCGGATGCTTCACTACGATGACCAGGGAAACAAGTTGGGGGACTTCCTAGCGTACCCCTACGTCGACCCAGGTGCATTCAACTGAAGTCTTGAACCAGTTTAAATTGATTTTGTTTTGATTGTTGTGTTCAAATGTTCGACTGTTCATGTTTCCATTAATGCTTCATGTTCGTTTTATATGGGGTAAACCAATTTGCTCATTCAGCTTGTTGAATTCGACAATGAAGCACTTTCTGCAAATGTTTTGCGACACTGTTTATTTTGTATTTGTATGGACAGTGGTCTGATGAGGGAGAGCCAGGTCTTGTCGGTGGTGTGAAAAGGTTGAATTGTCCTTTTTCTAAGTGTATTTTGTATGAGGTTTTTCCACCTTTCACATGTGTGTCCATAGAATATTATTTAGTGATTTCATCTAAGGAAGTTTTAAGGACACATCTTTACCTGTGGTAGCCAAATGACATGATTAATTTGAGATGATTAGAAAATAGATATTTCTTCAATGCCCAACAAATGTTTGCAGTATCATCAGAACAACACTCAAAGGGAAAACATTTGAGAAACTGATGCTTTATTAGTGGAGGCTATGATAGACAGGAAAAATACTCTTATTTACATTTGTTAGAGAACCCTAACCCTAACACATAGAACATGGTTGAATTAAAGCACGTTTTGGCAAAATAAACTTTGGCGTCCATCACTTCCCTACTGTGCACCTGAAATACATAGACATCAAAATACAATAGTGACACTACTTAATCCACTAACTTGGCTTTTATACAAAGAACCTTACAAACAGCTTCTTCTGGATGCAGATTAGAATTGATATGACTAAACTGCAACATGTATGCGTAACTCTTGAATAGCAACATTCAAATACACCCTACCAAACAGATCTATTAAACAGTGTTTGGCAGCTTGAAATGTCTAATTCAAATGTTCATTTTTTTTAAGCAAGCCATAATAGTGAACAGCTGAACTAAAAGCATTGTTAAAAGAAAAGGTTTTGACAAAGCCATATGCATTTGACAGAATGGTGAGGCACATCGATAGGCCACAGTATTAGAATCTGATGCCAGTTTTGTAAATATACGTTAAGACAATGTCAGGTAAGCAAAATTGGAGGGAAAAGTGTAATTCCTCCAGAAATGTTTGTAGAATCAAACGGAATCTTCCACGCTTTTTCCAGTACTGCAAAAAACAAACAATAGATTGTAATAAAGTGACAACAATGGCAGGTTATCAATACAATATTAAAGAAAGTGTTTGAGTTGCTTCCATTTAGTGCCTCCCCATCCCAGATCTTTGATGTTCCATATGATTACTTTTCACCTTTTCCTATCCTAGAAAGCAGTTTTACTGGGTTTTCTTTCTATGAATACTACTGGTCCTTTCGAAGCTATTTCTTGTCAGCTTGAGGTCTGAGGTTACTTGATGACCTTAACTTTCTTTTTGCGAGCATGTGAACTCTCGTCATTATCATAAAAAGACTGAACACACTGGTTGAATTGGAACATGTCCATGGATAATCTGACCAAAACTTGTGATCACGACATAAGCCTCTAACACTACAGAACCCACGAGTCCATCAATCGATGACGTCACAAGCCCAGGGTTGTAAGTACACATGCCTTGGGGACGACTATCCCCAGAATTAACTAAACCAGTCGTTCTGATGGCCCCCACTTCATTGGTTATATTGATGATCTGAAGAGACACACGCCCAGGGCTGCATGGATGCCTGTTTGTCTTACCTATTATCTCCAAGTGTGGTCTCCTCATCAACTTTTTCCCTCTCAGTATCCTTCTTGTCCAACAAGTTGAAATCACCATTGGGGATCTTGCTGTCTTTTTTTTTCAAGAGAACACACACACACACACACACACGGTATGAATAACCTAGCCCCACCCAAGAGGAGGATTCAGTAGCGCATGTGATCACACATGCCTCAGCCTGAGCACCACTGAGGTGAAAGGGATATATTCTGGTCAATCGGACATGCTTCCGTCTACAACAGAACCTTTCATTGTGGACGCCGCTCTTCAACCCCCCAAATACAGCGGGATGAATGGGTCAATGAGTGGTAGGGCCGGGGACGGGAGGAAGTGGTGGAAAGCCTCCTGATCACACCGATTGGTTTAGTGCTTCGTGCAGGGTAACCACAGTGGATCGTACGATGTCAAAGGAGCAGTAGCCGACCATTTTGGCTCCATACGTGATGACGCCGTCATAAATGGCAGCATTGCACAGGCTACATGACGAGTCTGGGAGATGCTTGAAGAGCGACCATGAAAGATTTTCTTCCATACATGACTTCACTCTTTAAGCACCCCATAGACTTGTCCTATGGCTCATATGTGACCATATATATATGGTCACGTATGGCCGGTTTAAAGAATTATTTTAGCAGGCTTGTCATTGACATTCATCCACCATACAAAAAAATGCATTTGTTTTGCTTATCAATGGATGTCATTTTGAATTTGTTTGTTTTCCTGTAAGTTTATTTTTCAATCTTTCATTCGTGCCAACAGTACATTTACATACCATTACTGGCCTGGAATCGGAAAATCAGCCACTACTTGGCTTTGAATTCAAACTAATAACAGCAAAGCACCCATCGGCCCCATCTCAGTAAGCTCACCTGCATTCATTTCCCGGGCTTGTTCGGCTCTCTTCAGCGCTCCCTTCTTGGCCTCCTCATACTGCCTTTGCTCAGCGATGGACTTGTTGAGCACCTGGCTGATCATGGAGTCCCCCTCCCCCACCAGGAACATGCTCTTAAACTTGTTGTACAGCATGCTGGCCTTGTCCATGATGTCCTGGCTGGCCTTGAACCTGCGGATCTTGGAGCAAGACCACAACTCATAAGTGACCCACCAACAGGTAGTCCTGTAAGCTCACACTGAAGAGTGTCGGGTTGAATGGAAAAACATTCACAGATACTGGGGTACCGGGTTAGTGAAGCAACACCAATGGTGCTGGGCGAATCCCAGAGATATTTTAATAACAAATCAATGTTATAATTTACAATGTTGTAATTATTACTCACATTATTATATCAAAACTTACAGAATATATATTTTAAGGTATTGCACAAAAAAGTGTAAAATAGTTCATCCACAGTCCAATGACATTTGGTCAGGGTCAGGCTGTATAAAAGGTAAGACAGGAAATCCCAGGTGCACAGGACATGCAAGCGTCAACAGATCCTTCCATGGAAACATCGCTTGAGTTATATCAAAACTCAATACCGGGTATTCACAAAAAAAGTCCTGCTTTTAAAAATGTAACTTCTAGCATTATACCACATTGACTATGTTATATAACCACATTTGATGAACCAGTCTGGAATAGTATTTATATGCCACCTCTAATGGAAAGCAAGGTTAGGGGAACAACCATCTGCTATTTGCTGGACAAACGATATTAGCCAATATTTCCAATAAAATCCTCAAAGATCAATAACAATGATTTCCTGATTCCACCCCGTCATTCACTCGGTAATGGCATTGGCACTTTTTGCCGTACCGAACCAAACTTAACCGTGCCGCACAGATTTGCGTTTCCACTACAAGTCTAAGCGTGCCGTGCCGTACCACTCCCCAGATGGACCTTCTACGAGGTCGGGCCAAAGTGAGCTGCGGTGACGTCAGCCCTTTTTGCTGTTCGGAGCGAGAAGTTGTCTCTCAAATTGTAGGAATATAGACCTATAAAAATACAATAAAATGTATGTTCTGGTGTATGAGACGCATCGCCATGCACAAAGAGTTCTGTGTGAGTGGCTAGAGTTCTCAACAGCTTGATTCTTTATTATTTGTTCGTTCCTATAACCATATAAGCCTAATTAAAAAGGGTAATGAAGGTTTAATAGAAGCGCACCGCAGTGATGTTAGTTTGGCGATATTCTCTTGCAAATCAAAATAGCTCTTTGAAAATGGACAGATTCCGTTCAGATTAGTCTTAGTGTAAAGACTGTACATTGGACAATATTTCACACTATTAGATCGCTGATATCGATATTCAAAGCGTTTTTTTTCCTAATATCAAGGACATGGTGTGGCACTCGGGGAAAAATGTATGAAACATTGTCCAATGTGTAAACAGGACTAATACGAAATAAATCGGCTCTCGATTAGCTGTTGAGATTAGGAAGCAAGAGGGAATATTGAACGTCAAACTGTCGCCGTCCATCTGAAACAACCCGATTATACTAAATGCGTCAATCAATCCGATTTTATGGTAGGCTATAATACAAAACTAAATAGGCAATAAAAGTGTGAGTGTTGTTGTGTCATCCACACAAGACAAGCGCGTCATCAGTTAAAGACACACTTTCAAGCGGGGAGCCCGGTTGTAATGGAAATGCAAATCCCAGCCGCGCTGGGATGCCGAGCCGTACCGAACCGTGACGAGCCGGGCCAGTATAGTATAGTGGAAAAACGCCATAATAGACGTATATTGTTTAACTATATTTATGGAGTGCTTGTTTACCTTATTTCACACATGAACTCCGGATCATCTCCGGAGAATCGGGTCCGGAGGTGATTCGGAGTTCCCCTTTCACACATGCAACACACAGCCGGAGATAAGCCGCATCAGACATGTTCACACAGATACTCCGGATACTTTAGGCGAGGGGAGGCGCCTGGGTAGAGCGTGTAGGAGGCAGGACGTGACGCAAAACGTATGCAGCGGTAGTCGCAGTGTTTTGTGTTTACTACACAACGGAGATCGCTGGGAGGCTTTGTATTGGAAAAATCCTATTTTAACATTCTTTCTTTCTTTCTCTTAACTGCCATTTGTTGACTGGCCAGAAGGCTCCACTGCATCTCCCCCTTGATCAGTATATTGGGAGGTCGTAAAGACACACCCAACACGTTTTCTTTTGTTTTGTACCATCTGTTTTAACCAATGCTGTAGTTGAATTGGGGAATCAGAGCTGATCTCAGCATTCCTGACACCTATCTGCCATGAAGATCTGTCAATCATTCTACATGTAAACAGTATAAGAAGTCCTTGCTTTCATCAGTGCTTTGGACTTCTCCTTGCGAAGCTAATAGAGAGACGCAGGGCGAACTCCCATCTGAGATCTTGGCTTATTATTGTGTTTATTGTTTAAATAAATCTGTCTAATTTTTATCAGTTCGGATGACTCTTTATTCCTAAACAGTTTAAACAGAAAACGATTGACGTTCTGCAGAATTCCCACCACAGCTTCCAACTCCGTAATGCTGACACTTTTTGCAGTGATATCAATACTGCATTTATTGAGATGTATCCGCAATATCAACACAAGAGTGGAAAGCAGAAAGAAGTTGGAACGCAACATACAGGTGAGAAGCAGCTACACTCTGTTCTCCCTTTTTCACGCCAGTCACATGATAGAAACATCAATCACACGTCAGCAACACGCCCACTTGCTCTTTGTGAATCTCCTGCTCTCCGATTCTCCGGACTTTACACTAGGGGCCTGGCCGGGTAAAGTCCGGGTATAATCCGGAGAATATCCGGCTTACAGTGCGTGTGTGAAAGGGCTATTAGTTACTAGATTTACTATTTCATGCTAGCTCCATTCAAAATAAAAATGAAAACACTCCGCTCTCCCTCCCTCCTCTCCAAACCCCGCCCACCCTCAAAGAGTGAGGCTTGCTGAAAGGAAAAAGATTTCCTTAGACTGCGGTACATTGAATATCAGTTCCAATCCAAAAGTAGTTTTGCGCTAGGGGCTGGAGGAAGCAGTAACACAGGGCTGGTTAGCTTGCTAGCTAGCCTAGTGGACACCGCAGCAGACCAGGTGATAGTTGTCCTCACCTTTTTCAGCGTGGCTATGAGTTCACTGTGTTTCTGCAGGTGCTGCGTGGTCACCTGCAGCGTGCCAATCTCATCCAGTGCCTCCAAACACTTCCTCACATCCTGGGGTGGGGATGAGGGACCAGGGGAGGGATTATGCATGTTAAAATGAAATGAGATCCATCTTCCAAGTACAAAGATAAATTGTGATGGCTAACCGTATACTGAAACTTACCGGGTTGTCGATTTTTAGAGATATTTTGATTTCCCCATGCAACCTTTGCAGTTTGGATTCTGTTGAGATTTCTGTAAAAATAAAAAAAACGGATATGATCTTATTTGCAAATTCATTGAAGAATGAGCTTTTGTCCATGTCTCCTGACTAGAAGATCAAAGAGTTAAAGAGGAAATACAAAGTTTGTACCATTTACAGTTGCATGCCAATAACTGAGGCTCCCTTTCATTGAAGACTACGGACATACAAGGATTTTTAGAAAAATAATTAGACATACTGGTTTAGGGGTTTAATAGTCATGGTTTGGGTTGTAAAGGCTGTCATTTACCAATATCAAACGATCGCAGCAGCGACAACCTCCAAAACACTAAATGTCTAAGAATTTATCTCCGATAAATATACAAGAAAACTTTATGTAAGTCATAAGAGGATGGTCAATTAGCCAGCACAACGGCCGCTTGTTCTCAACGTTGGTTCCCAGAAGCCATATATAACAGCCATGAATTATTACAACCATGTGATTCACGATGATGATATGACAAGCTTACCTTTTTTCTTATCTCCTTTCCTCTCTTCACCTTTCTTTGCATCGTCTTTGCTTTGTCTGCAGGGGAACGTGAGATTAGAAAGTCGTTTTATTTCATTTTGCAAAGCAGAGCAGTGGTATTGTACTACTACCGTACTGTGAGTGAGTGAGTGTGTGAGTGAGTGCGGTATGTGTGTGTTTGTGTGTGCACTTACTCCCTGAATTCATCTGCCTTGCGCCGCCTTACATCCTTGTCACTGTCCATGGAGTTCGGTGTTCTCTTTCGGTTCTTGCTTTTCTGGTCATCACAAAACAATTCTTCATTAAAAAGAAACCATTTTAAATCTGACTTCTCCTATATATTTCCAAGAAAACATCAACCGGTAAGGTAAAAGCCTTATTTTGGTCAGATATCACTTAAATACAACGATCAATATTGTACGTGATCCTAAATAACTAACATGTATGGTAAATAAATACAAATATTTGAACCGCTTAATCGTGAAAAAAAAAGTCCTAACATACTTCTTCCTTATACTTTACTTCATCTCAGGTTCATGTATCACTTCCCTGAACATTCCCCTCTCATACTCTCAGCACTAAAACACCTCTCATCATGAGGACAGTGGAAAGTGTGAAACGGTCCACCTGCCTCCTCGTCCTCAGAGCCGGAGGAGCTGTCCTCCTTGGTCTGTCTCTTCCTCTTGACCTCGGGCTCCTTCCCGTCCCCTTCCTTCACTTTGCTCTCCTCCTTCCTCTTCCTCTCCTGCTGCTGCTCTGCACTCCTGAACTCCTCCGCTGTCCGCTTCCTCTTCCTGTCCGACTCTGTGGAGTCCCTGGGGGAGAACGGGAACGGCTGGTGATATCAATATCCATTTAAATGAATTGTTGCTAAAAATATATGGCTGTGGCTGATACATCAATATTATTTCAATAAAGGAGACGTCTCACTTGCCCTAAATATTCTGATCCAGTAGGGTTCAAACCATCCTGAATCACACATTTTAGAAAGCATATCTAAACCTCAAACCAAGATAT